>BMAO01025628.1:0-157006 GCA_019973975.1 Trichonephila clavata | reverse complement strand
AGTGATACGAAGCCTCCAAAGCCATATCAGTGATACGGAGCCTCCAAACGAATAAATAAAAATATTAAAATGTTAAAGAGCCCAATAAAGAACTCTCAAAGAATTTTGATACAGGGCCCTTTCAGGACTAGCTGCGCCAGTGGTCTTACAGTAGTTGAAATGCGCTGCTCATCAAATTTTATAAATTCCTCAGCAAAACTTCCAGGAAGGGAAATGTTTGCAATTTTAATTACTGGCAATAAATCAGTATATCTTGAATTAAAAAGTAATATTGCTAATAAAACGCGCCTAAGCGAAGTGTTTCAAGTCCAATAAATGAGCCGTTTTCTTTGAAAGTGGTGCAAGTCCATTTTTAACAAAAAGTCAGAAGATCGCATTCAATGTTATAATTAACTATGAGCTGTTTATCTATGAACAGCTCCCCCAAAAATCCTCCAAAATTTTCATCATTTCGTCAATATAAATTTTCGTAGTTAATAAAATTACAAATATAACTACTTGGAAAGTGGTTAAATATCTATGTAATATAAAACGGATCTTTGTATCTTTGGGTAACACATTCAATAAAATGTTATACATATACTGTACCCCTTTGATTAAAATTCTGCGTTTTGTCAGGAAGACATTTTAGCAACAAAGTTTCAATCACAGTTTCAAATCCGTGGGCTTTTTATCAAATTAATAATTTTATTTCGAAATCTAGGTTTATTTTCTTTGAGTGGACTCCCGGCAGTTTCTATTCTTTGAAAATGACACCAATTTTTTGAACCTTCGGGACAGTATACTTGCTAAATACAGTGATAAAGAAATGCAGAAATTACGATGTGTGACACACACACAAACGAGACTGGTCTAATAGATCATTGCACTTATAGAATCAGCTCTCGTGACAGTATCACCTTCAAAGTAGTTCCCTTCAGCATTCACACACTTCTGCATTCGGTGCTGTCATTGCTGGTAACAATTCTGGAACCAGGTTTTTGGAAATCTGGAGATTCTCCGTTTTTGCCTGAACCTCAATAACTGAGGTAAAATGGGTTCCGTTTCAGCAAGATTTAACTGTGGGAAATAAAACGTCTCGTGTGGCCAAATCAGGTGGATAAGGAAAATGCCTCCTCATAGTAATATTTTTGCCGGCCAGAAACTGCTTGACCGATAGGGCCCTGTAAGCGGATGCATTGTCTTGGTGGAACAGTGATCCATCATTCCCGTATTATGGCCTTTTTTCCTACTTTTTCACGAAATCTTTTTCTGTTTCCTGTTTTTTATCTGTAATCGCTGACCTTGGAAGCTCAGAAGGTTCATCGTCTTCCGCACTGACCTTTCTCTCTGAAATCCTCTTGTACCATTCAGACACACGTGCACTCGACAAAGTTTCATATCCATAAGCCTCGGTTAATATTTGAATTGTTTTCGTGGCTGATTTCTTCACACAAAAACTTGATGTAGATTCGACATTTTTCCGGCAGAATGCAGTTGCACGTGTTCACTCAATGACGCAGTACTCCCAACTGGCCTGATCGATTAAAACGAAACTGGCAACGTGAATGGAGGAGTGTGGGATGACGTCACCAAAATAGTTGTTGCTATCTCTACTCTTTTTTCAAGCTACACACTTAGCCTCGTTTTTATTGTGCCACACCTTGTATATCACTCATCACGTATTGAAGATTACATGCATTGCTTCGCTTAGTAATTCCATAATATAATTGGATTTTATCCTTAAATTTATCTGTTTATTTTTACCTCCTAAACCATTCATTGTTTTCAATTGATGCACCTACACGTTTTTGTGCAGTCCTATGCATTCGTGTTTGGTTACCGTATTGGCTCCATAAAAGTTACACCCTTTCGAGGTCGACACTAACCCTAGTTTTACTGCAACGGGAGACTTTAATAAGCACTCGCTCATACCCTCTGTCGAGTTTCCATCTTCGTAATATTCACTGTATTGCACATTTCATTCATTGGATTGCTCAAAAATATGGTGAGCATCAACGACCTCCATGTTTTCAACAAAAAAAAAAATCTTTCTAGTTTGAGCAAATATGTTCTGATGATTGGCTATGAGCATATGTAACAATCTGAGTCGTTATTTCTATATCCAAGATCCCTTGCCGGTGTAAACTGATATGGTACTTACCCTTCAATGACAAGTAACCTCTACGTGTTGCGAAGAGCCATCAACAAACATTCCACATCTTGCGAAATCACTTGTACCTTTAATTTCGTCAAAGGAAGAGATAAAGCTTTGCCGAGTCCAGAATTCCGTAACTTTAAATAATTTTCTTTCTTGTGATTGCAGAAAACAAGTTTAGACAATAAGCCAAATGAGCGAGAGTTATATTAACGTTGCAATATAAGGCTACATGAGGGCTTTTGACGACGGACCTCGTCATCTTGAACCATGGTCACGTGACGGGGACGATACCCGAGATGGCACCCCCTTTCCTAACTTCCACACTCCACCGACAGGAAGACATTGAGCCATGACAGATTTAACGTGAGTCAGCCCCATCTACATGGCGGGTCTGAAGCAACACTAAGCTCGAACTCATGACACGCCATCCACGACTCCCTGACCTTGACCACTTGGCTACCGGAGCCACAGAAAGTAAACCAAGGAAAACACATAACTTAAAAGCGTTTCCCAACTATCCAAAAGCCCCAAAACAAGTTTAGGAATTTATAAGGCAAGAATTATTCAGCTTTTGTGTAATAGGAAAAGCCTTAAAAAAGTGTAATGTTTACACTTAAGGTTCCTAATCCACTGACAGTCTTCAATTAGTTCCAATTTTCGAGGAAAACAATTAGTACAGCAAATTATGGCAAACAATGAAATTAAATTTATCAAGCTGACTATTTTATTACCTCGAAAAGTTTCACACTCTTGCTTTCTAAGTAATTTTCGAAATCTTAATGGTTCGATTGCGACTTTTTGGCACTAGCTGACTGAAATTATATTACTGGGATTAAATACTTTTATATAATCTCATTAGAAGTAGCATTAATGGGGGTGAAGCGATTTCTATTAAATCGGAGCATCCTGGACCACACCGACTTTGCTTTAGGCATAATTAATTTATATTGTGCCTTTACACAAACAGTTTCTTATCAAATATATCAAAATAGGGTTACATATATAAAGCGAAAAGACGATAGGTAAGAACATAAACAAATGGAAAAATGCCAAAATCAAATGCCAAAAGTTGTTACTATAAATTTTATTAAATATTATTAAATTAATTTAAAAAATATCACTGTGTCCCATTTTAAAAAATCTCTTTAATTAATATTTTTAAGTAAGTTTAATAAAACTCTCAAAAAAGTAAATATCTATAAAAAGGAAAGGATTCTCGTTTCTTTTATGTTCTCACTTGAAGCTAAACCTGCCCTAACTTCGTAAATAATTGGAGTACAAACAAACTTATTTTCAAAAAACAAAAAAATCAAAATGTTAAGAATTTGAAATAAAAAATTCGTCATTTTCATCACAATTTACGTTTTTACACTAATCGCAATCATAACCACTTGGATACCAAAATCACAAATCTTTACTAATGAAAAGAATAAGAAATTCTAATACATTTTTTGAAACAAAACTTAACCATATTGGTCGTATTTTCGTGGAAAAACTCATATTAACAGAATCAACTTCTTCCACGCGCGCGCGAGCGTTCATTTCCCTGAATTGATGTATAAATATAATTGAAGTGAATTGCATCTCTTAGTTTTTGCATATAAGGTTCCTCTCAAAAGAAACCAGTGGGAGGTTATAACTGAGTTTCCGTTAAGTGTAAGGGATATGATTTTTCAGATATTCGATAATTGACTCTATTTACTTCAGTTTCCATGTGAGACTGGATTTAGTCGTTAGTTGAATTTGTAATGGGTTCTATTCGGGCTTCCACAAATCCTCTTGGGTAAAATACTCTTAGCTGTGATTTTAGTTGAAAACCGCTTTGACTTGCGGACTTGATTTTGTAAATGCAAACTTCTATTTAAGTGCTAGTCGTGAAGTAGGCGGTGTTTTGGTTGAAATTTGATCCTAGGCAGAAAGCACAGCTTAAACGACCGGTGGTCACACTTCGTAACATTAATTCCAAAGGAAAAGAATACAGAGATAGGTGGAAGTCATCCACTTTACGGCTGACGATTAAGCAAGTTGGTAGCAAGAGCGTTCAAGAGAATTAATAAGATAAATGTTCCTATTTATTTAATAAGATTATTGTTTTATTACTCCTCGGGTTTAGTTAACAGAGTGCATTCTCATTAATTCTCATAAGTGTTAAAGGCTAAATAAAAGTGGGGTTTACTTGCGAAATGTCTGTTTCTTACTCGAACCGCCTCACACCCGCGGTCGATGGACCACGAGAAAGTTAGTTTGTATTTTATTTTATATTTTAAAATTTAATTATTTTCTTATTTAATTATTTTCTATGGTCATGACCTATTTTAATTATTTTCTATGCTAGCCTAGTAGTAAGTGTTACGAGCTCGTGGATGGCGTGTCATGAGTTCGAGTCCTGTTGCCGTTGAAGATCCGGCGTATTGAGAAGCTAGTGCACGTTAAATCTGCTGAGGGCTGTTACGAAAGTTAGGAGAGGCGGTGTCAGATTAATTGTCGTCTTTTTCATTTGACCAAAATTCAAAATTATGTGATTCGTCTCCAATATACCTCTTGTTGCTTTATTGCGCGACATTAATAATCACTCCCTCTGTTTCCTTAAAGCAGACTTAATTTTCAAAAACTGTTCGAAATCTGAGAGATTTTGTCAATACACTCGTTGAATTAAAAGAATTGCTCATTTCTGATCGCTTGCTAAAGTCACTTTGTTCCTAAATATATAGGAAAAAATCGAAACATTATATGAATTCATAATTTTAAATAAATTATTTTAAGGGATACTTAACACTTTTTATAGCACACATACACCCTAGATTTTATATTCAGCTTATCATTATTAGTCTCGTACCCGAAATTTACAATTCTCAGCGATAATATGTTGTATATTTATACCTGTAAATAGTGTGCAATGGACTTCTGAATCTCTCATTCACGCAATTTTAACTTTCTTTCATTCTGAAGACCTTTCCACACAAACTAAATTTAAAATTTCCTTCTAGATAAAATTTTGCAACTCAAAGCAAGTACTTTAATTTTAATAAGGTTTTATGTTTTATAACTATAAAACTTTAAAACTTCTTATTTCTTTTCTTCATAAAATTGTTTACAACTTTCTGGTTTAAATTTTAAACTACCTGACTTTGCTTTCAGCTATTTCTCATTTTTTTAGAGAATATGTCTATAATAACACCATCTCACTCAAACTGTTAACTCACGCGCGTTTTGAACTTTAATTTCCTTATAAATTATTTTTAAATTCAACGAAAGAAACGGAAGTGTTTCCTACAAATGAAACTTCAAAAAATATTCTAGAATATTATCTAATCAATTCTTGAAAAATTTAGTTTTAGTATGTTTTGAAATCCCTTTTGGTGCTCATTTGCTATAGGAGTGAAACGCGCCAAGTGGTTTATGTTTGCCAAGATGAGCAATAACATTACAATATAGTTACCTTGCTATTTTTATCATGTGGTTATGTGGTTGCCATGGAGATAAAGTATATTAGAGTTAATTTTTATTGGGGTTTTTTACATGGTACCTTTGTTAATTTCAGACGATTTTAATTCGTTCTATAAAAATGTAACCATTTTCATTGCATTTGTTCTCCAGTCTACTATTTCAGTCTTCTGTTGTATTTTTTGCTATTTTCGAATATAGATATTTCTAATATCGTTGGAGAGTACCAGGATATTTTTTAAAAGAATGAGTGTGCTGTGCTTTTAATTATTACTATAAATCGTTTATTTCTACTTTATTTTACTTTTTAATAATGCCTTTTCGAACGTTCCTTATTCAATGAAATTCTTTGAAGGAACTCGCAGTTTTTGAAATATTGCAATTTATCAGCACTTAACTGATATTCATTATTAATTTTGATATATACAGTCGACTCTCGATAATTCAAACCTTCGATAATACGAACCTCTCGATAATTCGAAGTATATGCTCTGTCCCTAGAAAAACTCTCGATATTTCGAACGAAAACAATACGTTTGGGTACACTCAATAATTCGAAGTAAAATCTGTGGCTGGCCAAACTATAACACTTAATAATTCAAAGTTATCTTAAAATTCTCGATACTTCAAACACACACTGTCATGTATCCTGTAACAAACAGGTTAGAGTTACAAGTTCTGTGTCTCTGCGTGTCTCGCCTGTAACTCAGCCCCTTTGATGACTATCTGTCTGCTACCCCTTCTTAGTGTTTTCCGCTTAATCAGGTGAAAATACACTTTTATTATGCTTTCCTTCTTCAAGAGGACACTAGAGCAACCGCACCCTTTTATCAGCCGTCCATATCTTCCGTTTAACACGTGGCTGTGCCACACGTGCTCAGAAAGGATGGTCCGCTATTGTGAAGAAGAGATGCGTAGGATTGTGTGCATGAATGCATTGAATGTGTTTTTTAAATACAGGTCTTTTAACTTCTGTATAATATTTATATTGTATAATATATATACTTTTAAAAAATATTTTAAAATAATTTTATACATTTGTAGATTTGTTGTTTTATTACATACTTTCAAATTTAAATGTGTTAGACAAAAAATTCTCTTCGAGTATTTTGGGAGTTTTTTATACCCTCTTGATAATTCTAAATTTTTCATTGGTCCTTCCAACTTCGAATTATCGAGAGTCGACTGTATTATATAATTATTTTTTATTTGTAATATAATATTAAAAACAATTATGTATAATAATAGTTTTTTTTAACTTTATTTATAAATATTACGTATATTTGTTTATTATCATTGTTATAGAAATTATATATGAATTTGATCATATATAATAGTTACTATTAAATTATATTATATGATAATAACATAATATAATTATTAGTATCTATCACATTTTTACTATATTATATTGATAATCATTATTGATTGATATTGGTTATTTTAAAAACAATTCTATCATTCTTCAGTTAAAGTATATTTCTCAATATATTTCAAAATAGTTAATTAAAATTATTTTCCTGGTGATTTGTTACTCATCAGGGAAATTGCAACCATTTTTTTTACAAAAACAATTATTTTATTATAACAATTATCGAAAAAAACTGCAAGAATTGCAAGCAAGCGAAGCACATATGTATCTTAAATTTATTTTGCTCTCGCAAATTTAATTTGGAAAAAAATAAAACTACACCAACATAACATTATTTAATTCATTTTATTGACTCGGCTTCATAATTAGATATAAAAAAATTTTAGAGAGAAATATGTAAAAGAGTTAATGTGCAAAGTGCCCCTGTTACATTATTTTATGTTGTACAGTATTCTAAATTATGGCACTTATAACAACTAAATTTCTTTTCACTTCATTTCTATTTCTTTGTTTCCTAGAATTTAACTGAATCCATTTCATTTAATTGTTTTATTACATTATATCTGAAAATATTTTTTTCATATTTTGACGCGAAACTAATTAACTAGCAGACGATTTTTTATTGTAACAGAAATGTTATTAAACCCAGGTCTGTTCGAAAAATAATTTTGCTTATTCCCTGTAATTAAATTTAATGGAAGCTCTATAAATGATTGCCCCAACGTTGTAGCTTCCATAGCATACTTTCTACGCTTTGTACTTCTTTTTTTATCAGTCGACAAAGCATAATTTAACCTGCTATTAACATATTCATTGTTAGCATTTCCAGTTAAACGTTTCGTTACTGTTTTCCTGCGAATCTTTCCTATTAAAAGCACAATAACCCTTAACATTAGCTGCTACGAATAAAATTAACAAACTCAATTGTTCCAACTGCAAAAACGAAACAAAATATCCAAAAAAGGTTCCATTCTCGCAAAATGCCGGGAGGGTAACCCACTTTTCTCCCCCCTCATTACATGCCTCCCCTCCCTTTCCCCTCGAAGCACTTTTGGAACGAATCAATCGTCAGGAATCTCAGAGAGAATAAATTTCCACGAAATATATATTAACAACCTCCCAGCAATTCCGACTAAGATAAAAGGCACTCCTCAGCACAGACAACAGAAATAAATAAATCGTTCTTTGGCGCGAGATAAAGAAGAATAAAAATAAAAAAAGATGCCATTCCGTCGCCTCATTCTCGCCAAACTCACTTATTATTGTTAATGAATGGCATTGTTTGAAAGCGACATCTTGCATCCATGCGGGGTTCTGGAATCTGTCCATCCTGAAGGGGGATTCGATGTAACAGAGAAGTGCATTTCATTTTCTTGTGTGGAACAATCAATAGGACGACACACTAGATTTTACCCCCTCCCCTTCCGCCTTCCCAGCCCCCCATTCTATTTTTTCCAATTCTTTGTTCCCCTCTTCTTTTTTTTTCATTCGAAAGAAATGCCAATATCCTCGATCTCAGACAGAAAGTCGATGGCGAACTGAATTCGTCCGTAATTTTCTCGTCCCCTGTTTGGTATGATGTCCCGTTTTCCAGTTTTTATGCTTGTTCCTTTCGATCGAAGGTATTTTGAGAGGGGGAGGGACTGGGGAATCGAGATGTCTTCTCAGGGTACTTACACACGTTGGAGGCATTAGGGCATCATTTGGGGACATTTACGCTTGAATGGGGGCATTTTGTGATGTAATGAGGATTTCTGTTCCGATAAGTGAAGGAACATTCAATAACTGTAGCAGGTATATAACAATGTATCCGGTGGTTTATTTTTTTGCTAAGGTTTGTATCCAAAATATCCGATTTTGGGGATTATTGAATTATGGATAACTTTTTACATTCATATAAATGAACTACTTGAATAAGAAAGCCGTTTATGTAAGTTAAATTGTACTATCAATTTTAAATCTGAATCCAAATTTATGGTCACGAACTCGTGGACGGAGTGTTATGAGTTCAAGACTTAGGGCTACTGAAAGTCCAATTTAGGGACAGGCTGATGCATGATAAATCTGTCGAGTTCAATGTCTTCGCTTTGAAGGGGTGTGAAAATTTGTAGAGTGTGGTGTCATTCCCGTCACTTGACCGAGGTCCGTCTTCTATAGCTCTGTTACTTCATAGTACAACGTTAATAAACATTCACTCTCTCTCCCTGTAACTAGAGGGGTAGCTTAGTGGTCAATGTATCGAATTTTGGCTGACATGCCGAGTTCAAGCCCAGTACCCTAAAAGACCCATCGTATAGGGGAGCTATGCACGTTAAATCTGTCGAGAGCTCAAGCGTCTTCCCGTTGGTGATGTGTGAATTGGTAGTTTAGGGGAGGAGGTGCCAGCTCAGGTGTCGTCCTCGCCACTTGACCTTAATTCAAAATGACGAGGTCCGTTGCCAAAAACCTCGTGTAGCTGAACAGTGCGACGTTAATATTCACTCACTCTGAAGCTAGATGAGTTGCGCAGTATCATTTCAGTCAAGATCACAATCTGCATTGCGAGTGATATGCGAATCGAAAGTTCGAGACCTGATATCTGTTGTGGGAAATAATAATGAAAATGGTGTGTGGTTTAAATTCGACTGGATCTCAAATTGCTTTCGTGGTGTGGTACCACTTACTTCATTCACAAGGAGAGTACAAGTTCTTGGGGTCACGGATTTAGTTCAAATTTTGTGAGATGGTAGATTTAGTTTCCCTGTTGATGAAGATATATGGTTCTAGGGGCCGCTACTCAATAATTTTTTAGATATTTCCGATGGAAGATGTAATTTATTCATTAAATTCAGTTCTGTAGCAAACGATTACACGTAATGGCTTTAGCATAGCAGCAACCGATCGGTATTTCTCGTCGTTAGGAAGCGGGTTCGAGTCCATGGAGGGTGAATAACTTTTTTAAAAAAATTTCTTTTTTACACATAGATACAAAATGGATTTTAAACAAATTAGAAGTGAAATGTCTTTAATGACTAGAAATCTTATGAGAGTTCTATTTATCATTATCATTCGTTTAAGTACAGAATATTTATTAGAAAACTATAAAAGCATTTCGCAAGAAGAACAGGAGAACAGCCCTTTAACTACTAGTTAATCATGCCTGGAAACAATAAATTTTGAAAGGAAACAATAAATAAAACATTTATATAAGATTAACAGAATTAGTATAAAAATATGACTAGCTTCTCATCCCTCACACATTGTCCGTACAAGTTGAAAGTTGTCATAAAAGCAAATGAAACATAGTTACGAAAAACATCTCGTGAATTGAGCAGTATTGCCCATGATGTGTAATCGCTTGCTACACAACTGAATTTAACGAGCATGAATTGCATCTTCAATTGTAAATATCTAAGCAAATTATTGAGTAGTGGACCCTATAACCATGTATTTTCATCCAACAGGGAAACTGAATCTACCATCCTACAAATTTTGAGTTAAGTCTGCGACCCCAAGATGACCGCGGTAGCCAGGTGGTCTAGGCATCGGATCGTGGCTAGCATGTCATGAGTTCGATCCCAGTACCACTGAAGACCGTGTACCGTGTAGGGGAGCGATGCACGTAAAATCTGTCGAGAACTCAAACGTTCTCCCGTTGGTGTGGTGTGGTAGTTAGGAGAGGGGGTGCCAGCTCCGGTGTCGTCCGCGTCACTTGACCATGGTTCAAAATTACGCGGACCGTCCCCAAAAGCCCTCGTGTAACTGAACAGTGGAACGTTAATATTCACTCACTCGCAACCCCAAGACCTTGCACTCTTCTAGTCAATCAGTGAGAGCTTATTAACACGTCATATGATAAAGCTGTACAAATGCTATTGTTGACGGACCTTGCAATTTAGAGCCATGGGCCATTGATGTGGATGATACCTTAACTGGAATACATCCTCCAAACTACCACACAACACCAGTGGTGTACTTCAGATTTAGAGTGCATCACCTACACTGCTGGTCTTCAGTGGTATTAGGGTTCTAACTCGGGACAGGCCGGTCCGAGTTCGTGACCATGACCACAAGAAAAGTACGGATGTCAAATAAAAAGTCATAAAAAACTTTTTATAATAAAATTTTTTTTATATACATTTCAAAATCATTTTTCGTACATCGGTTTTACAATAATATAATAATGAAATCAAATGAGGCTGTAGGAGAAGCATAAACAAAACTTAAATCTTCGATTCCAGGCTTTTGTGGTCACAGTAGCTTAGTGGTCATGGTCAGAGGTTCATGAGTTTGAGCCTTAATGCCACTGAAGACCCACCGTGTAAAGAAGGGCGCACATGTCACATAATTCTCCCGTCGGCGTGGTATGGAAGTTTGGAAAGGGGTGGTGCCAGCTCAGGAGTCGTCCTCGTCACTTGACCGTGATTTAAAATTAGGAGGTCCGTCATCAATAGCTCTCGATATGCTTAAGTGTGCTATGGAAATAAACACTGACTTACACCATTCTAAATTTGTTATTGAAATTCGGAGAGTAGGATGCCAACTCAAGTGTCATCCTCGCCACTTGAACTTGATTCAGAATTACTAGGTCCCTCACCAATAATCCCTGTGTAGCTTCACAGTGAGACGTTAATAAGTAATGAATCAATCAAAAAATGGCTAATAACTCAACTATAAAAAAATTAAAGCAATTTTTCTAAGATGAATTGTGTTTTTCTTTTCGGTAATATACTCTAGTATTATATAATAGTATTATATTTCTTAATTCATAAAATCAAGGAGGATAAGATATTGTATTATGTCCCGTCCAAAAATGAAACAATATTATATTGTCTAGAGTGTTCTTAATTTCTTCAAATGGGAATACGTGTCACTTAAAAGGCCGTACTTAGTTAAATCTGCAATGGGACCTTTAACTTATGATAGGCGACCCCGTGTGTGCCGACAGCAACAATTGTCGTTATTAACCAATCAGACAGTGCGGATGCCCCGAGGGTTTCGATCAATGGCGGAGGTCAATGAAAAAGATTCGTCTCTGTGTCCCTCGGCACACGCCCGAGCCAATTGCAGCCGGCTCCTTTGTCCTGTATTTAGTGAGATAAGTGCTCAGTGGGTGGAAGAGTATCCAGATGTGGGCGTATTACTCATTTATTTGAAGGTAAAAGTGATTGTGCCTCAAGTTTAGCAGGTCTCAGACTCAAGTTCATATTAGTGTGTCATCGGGTGAATATTCAATTTTTTTTCTTGTGCTCTCGTAAGCATTCTTTTTATAAAACAAAATAAGAGCTGGAAAAGTAGTCAAAACACGATTCTTACTTTCAAGTCTATAAAATAAGTAAAGCGAAATAGAATCCTGTCAAAACTATTTGCTGTTATCCGAAGTAAAAAACTATTTCCCTGCGATATATAAACTATTTCCCCATTCGGAAGAATGGACGGAGAATTTTTCAGGTTATTTTTTTTTATTTTCATAAGCGTTGTGCTTTGAAGTTTCATTAAGGCTCGTAATATTCGACCTAGGTTAAATTACGAGAACAACATCGTGAGCTGGAATTCCAATCACTAAACTTCAATGCAACCCCAACGGGAGGACTTAGTTTGAAAGCTTCGTTAAATTGTATGTACATTAGCCCTTCTGTACGGTGGGGTTTTACTGGCACAAGCTTTCTAACTAACGACTTTTCAGGTTAAAGCATATCTTCGGCATGATCAGGGACACTTTTTTTTCTCTCTTAAGCATATTCATTTGGAAATTTTTATGATATAATACATATTGCTTATGCCTAAGAAATTATATTAAAACACATACACACAATTCCGTGATTGTGTTAAATGTTTTTTTTTTAAAACTTAAAAATCACAGACTACTAATTTTCGTTATATATAAAACTTCAAAACCAAAAAAAAAAAATTTTTAATGGGTCGTTTTTGCGCACAAAGGTATGGAAAATTTAAATTATATCTTAAAAAGTATTTACTTTTTTTAGTCACTTACATGCATATAATTATACATGCGTGTGTAATACTTATAAAATAAAGTCAATCATATAAACAGTTGAAGTTACAGTGAGATTAATTGTTTAATAGTTCTATCAATTTTCTCTTGAAAACCCATTTACTTTATTTTCTCATTGGCAAATTTATTAGTTTTTTTAATTATTTTAATTAAAGAAATTTCAATTAGAAATAAATGAAATTTGATCCACAGTAATTAATGCCTAGTTTCAAAAATATTGTTGAGAATTCTAACAATCACGATTAGAAAACGTGCGAAAATGTTTCTGAATTCTCGTCGAGTACGTATTTAGAGTATCCTAAATTCATTCATGAAAAATTATGATTCGTAACTCAAATATAAATTCATACTGTGGAATCCAATTCAGAATACATTTCGATAAGTGTTGTAAGAGGCTAAGACATATTCAGTATTCGGTTAAGAACATTCGGATAAAACTTAAATACCTCCCAATATACCCTAAAAAGAAATTTTTCTTAACCTTTAAATAAGAGACTGTCCTGCCATCATTTTTATACTTAATTACAAAATAACCCAATTTCTAACTGGCCATGGCAACTTTAAAAGCTACTAGAACAAATTTTAATTTAGTTCCGTTATCCTCCTGTGATTGTGATATTGGTGGCGAGGAAAATGTAGAACATGTGCTCCTTCTGTGTTCCAAGTTTGAAAGAGAACGAATTATCCCAAGACTGGCGTTCAAGGGACTTAATATAAATTGGCCTCCGAATCTTCCGCAACTTCTTCCACCAGAAATGCTTTTAAAAAGTTCTGTCAATTTGTTGTAAATATTTTTAATTCTTCATAACCTCAATGGATTTTTTCCTTCATTCCTATGCAATGTGGTGATTACTACTTACTTTTGTGAGCCCTATGTGATACTTTGTAGTACACGGGGATTTTATAATTGTTTTCAATAAAAAATATATATCCAATTTTTTCATTTAACTTGGTTTAGTGAATTGATAACCCAATTGGGATTACCTAACGACGTTCCTTGGAAATGAGAAATCTATAAAAGTGTTTAAGACACCACATGAGCTTACGAATTTACCCCTGTAAATTGTACTATATAAATAATCCTCGTGTTGAATTTTGAATTGCGATGTGTGGCCGCGATAACCTAATGGTCAAAGTAACGGACTCGTGACGCCGTGTCACGAGTTTGATCCTATTACCGCTGAAGAACCGCCGTGTATGGGAGCAATGCACGTTGAATATGTCGAAAGATCAGACGTCCTCCCGTTGATGTGGTGGATAACAGCTCAGGTGTCATCGTCACGTGACCATGGTTCAAAATGACGAGGTCCAGCACCAAAAGCCCTCGAGTAGCTGAACAGAGCGACGTTAATATTCAATCACTTGAATTACGGTGTTAATATCGCGGTAGCCAATTGGTCAAGACCACAGATTCATGGCTGGCGTGTCATGAGTTCGATCCTAGTGCCTCTGAAGACCCACCATGTAGAGGGGGCTGCTGCATGGGGTATATCTCCATGTCCTCCCGTTTGTGTGATACGGTAGTTAGGAGAGGGGTTACCAGCTAAGGTGTCGTCCTGGTCAATTGACCGCAGTCCAGAATGATGAGATTCGTCGTCAATAACCCTCATGTTACTTTAAGTACGGCGTTAATGAGTACTCACTGAAACTCGGGAGAATCGCCTTCTCACTTTGGAGATTAAGAAAGACTACTTGGTCAAAACACACATTTTAATATCGCAAACTAAGTTCACTACGGATTAACGCAAGTATTTGCCTAAAACAATAATATTTCCGACTTCATTTCGTCGTAGAATAAGTTTACTATATCATTTCTGATGCCTAAGATAGCATGTAAAGTACTTCGGATGGATTCCGGAAATGGATTGTACACCTCTTACGCTTTAGTGCAGGGATACACAACCTTTATTTCCGCCGGGCCACATACATGTGACAACTATTTCACGCGGGCCGCATCATGAAAATTAATGGAGGGGGGATGGATCAAGGACATTAAAAATGAGAAAAAGTGAACAAAATAATAAAACAAATAATTTTTTGTATTTTATTTTAAAACTATATTAAAATGTATCAAACTCAACCCACAAAAAAAAAAGGTTTTATGCATTTTTTACCCAGTTATGGGGTAATTTCGATTTCCTGTCACCTGTCATCAATAATCCCAAGCCCCCCCCCCCAATATTTTGTTGCTGTTGCAAAGGTTATTTTAAGGAAGCCTATTTTTTTTTTCTCATTTTGAAAGAGATTCTCAAAAAAAAAAAAACCATTAAAGGATTTGTGCTAGTGTGATCCCTGTTTGTTTTTGCTAGGTAATAGTTAAGATCCCAATTTTCTTAAAACAAAAAAAATTCTTTAGAATTTTTTTTTTTTTTTGCTTGAAATACATGAGGGTTAATCAGAGGCGTAACATACACCCCGTAACCACCACATCGCGGGAGGGGGCAGGGTTCTGGAGATCCAAAGCCTGATCGACACCAAGTACATATCCTTTGTAAGATCCGGCTAGGGACCCAAAATCTGATTTTGCCCTAATATTCTCCGTTATGCCACTGGGGTCAATTAAAACTTTGATTAATCCATAAAATAAATGTTCCACTATTATTTGTTATCACTACAATTACAAAAAGGAAAAAAGTTATTCGTACCAGCACGACATCGATAGCAAAATTGATATTATTTGATTGATAGAATTTCTTACTAAATTTTAATGCATTATTCTTAAGTAATTTAATTAGTTAGTGCAACGGGCCATAACCGGGCTACTCAGAAATCTCCGGTGGGCCACATGCTGCCCGTGGGCTACAGTTTGGGTCTCATTTCCAGACCACTATTTTAACAAGGTTGCTTTAAGATTGGTATAATCTACAGAGGTATAAGGGTTTGAGGTGTGTGTTTCAGATACATATTTGCTCCGTAACTATTAGCCATGCTACTTGCTCCGTAACTGTTTGGCAGGTTTTAAAGGTTTCTTAACCGATCTAAGCCCTTCCACATACTCTCTTAGGGACTTAATAGATTGTGGGGTTTTTAAAAGTTCTGGGGGAATTTTTACATTATATAGTACTAAATTTTGATGTAATAAAAGAAATGTAAATATCTGACTGAGACGGATTTAAAAGGCTCAAATTTCTTACTTTAAATAAAAGGAATATATTACACCGCATTAGTTTGATTTGTTTCCACAAATGTCTTTTTTTAAAAAAAAATCTGATCCCACAATCACCTGTGTGTGTGTGTGTGTGACATGTTCTCTATCAAAAATCGATTCCCCATCCTTATCGATTCGCTTTCTAGAGTGCTTGAGCAGGGGCAGATGAATAGACAAAATGTCAAGGGCAGACGCCCGCCTTCACTCTCTCTTCTTCCTTTTACGGCTGATGACCCGGTCCCGGGCCCACGTGGACCCACAAACCCGTTTCTCTGCGTGCGCTGACCCAAATTACGATAATTCGCTCCGTCATTGTCGAGAGGCGCTTTCTTCCTTAACACCTGTCCGTCTCACTTGATTGGGATAATGATAGGCAACGCCCTTTCCCAAATTGAGGGGTATTCCCCCCCCCCTTCCTCGAATTTTATTTCTCGATTTCTTATTTGATACATTTGTGCTAGTATATATTTTTGGCAGGAGGAACACCCCCTTCAAAGAGGACTCATTATCTGATTAAAACGTTTCCTTGACTTTTGATCTTAGAAATTTTTTTATCGCTCATCAAAAACTGCCATTTTTATACAGAAAACAGAAATAAAATTTATTACTTTAGAAAGAACACAAGTAATATAAAAAAATTAAGTCAATTCCCCTACTTTGGTCAACAAAGAAAAATTTGATTTTAGCTACTTTTTATTAAATAGTTGCACTTAATATAAATATGTATATACATATCACAGAATCACAATATTAAGTGACAAAATAGAAAGTGGATTTTCCTTTTTATATAGGGTGTTGGGCTATTTTTTTTGTTTGTTACTATTTATTCATTCATTAAATTTAATTATTCTCTTAAAATAGTATGGTAAAAAAGAAATCACATTCTCAGAAATAAGAACATCTCAGGTGGGATTTGAACCCAAGACCTCTAGATTAGAAGTCCAACGCGCTATCCATTTCGCTACAGGGACACAAAGAACGATTTTCTTTTCCATACATGTTGTCGGACTATTATTTTTGCTACTATCAATTCATTTTTGGTTTAATTAAAAAATTTAATATTTGAAAATCTGTATTAACATTAAATGTCTTCCACTAAAAGTTTTTAAAAGTATAATTGAACTTGAATGGATGAATAGAAAGCATTTTATTAACCATTAAAAATTTGAACAACATATATATATATATAATATATATATATATAAGGGGAGAGGAGAGAGTGAACTAATAGAAAGAATTGAAAAAACGACACGATTCTGATAAAATTTTGAAATTTAAAGCAAATATAATTTATATGTATAAAAATATTCCTTAATTCTTAACAGATTGAAGAGATTAAATCTTAAATATATATGATAATGAATGATTGGGTGAATCACTAGTTGTGGGTTAAACATGTCGAGCTTCAAAATCCTTACATTGGAATAGAGTGGTTTTGATACCGGGATCCCAGCTCAAGTGACGTTTTCGTAACTTGGCTGAAGTTCAAAATTGCTAGATCCGTCTCCAAAAATTTTCATGTTGCTTTATAGTATGACAAAAATAAACTATCAAACGTTAGATGTATGGTAATTAAAATTTAAAAATTTAGTAAATTTTTTTTGAACACAACACTTAGTTTGGGGCACTGTGATTGTGACGTCGCACTATTCAGCTACTCGAGGGCTATTAACGACGGACCGCTAAATTTTGCACCATGGTCAAGTGACAAGGACGACAGTTTAGCTGGCACCCCCTTTTCTAACTTCCATACACACCAACAGGAAGACGTTTGAGCTTCCAAATATTTGACGTGCATCGCTCTCTTCAGCGGTGCGACGTTCGAACTCATCACACACAGATCACGAGTCCGTTACCTTGACCACTAGGCTACCACGCCCAGTGTGATGCTGAAAGATAAAGGTAGGATCATTTACGGTTTCTAAATTTTGGCTTCATACTTGCATTTGGAGTTAATGGATTCTCTTTACTGGAAATTCTGGAAAAGACTTATTTCTACCTAAAGTGAGTGAGTTAATATTAATGTCGTACTGTTCAGCTACACGAGGGCTTTTGTTGACGGACCTCGTAATTTTGAACCATGGTCAAGTGAAGAGGACGACACCGGAGCTGGCACCCCCCTCTCCTAACTACCACACCGCACCAACGGTAGGACTTTTGAGCTCTCGACAGATTTAACGTGCATAGCTACCCTACACGACGGGTCTTTAGTGGGACTGGGCTCGAACGTATGACATGCCTGCCATGTTCCGATACCTTGACCACTCAGCTACCGCGGCCCCTCTTCCCAAAGTGAACATAACTAAGGACAGGAGAAGGGAAAACCAAGGGTTTAACCAGAAATAATAAAAGTTGTGAATATTGCTTGTCTTAATAAAATTTTTTATTTAATTCTTGAATTGGATCTCGAACTCATGATTTGACAGAAACAAAGTCGGCCAGAATTTCGCAACTATGAACCCTCGACTTTTCCAACAATAAAAACGTTTACATTTCTTTTATACTCTTAGTAATGACTACAAATTGGCAGGCAAGTGTATCAAGAGATTTCCGAAACGGAGTTAGTTTAAAATCACTTAAGAGATTAATAATTTTTTGAACGTTCAACTTAAATAAGATATTTCGGCAAACTGATTTTTCTATGCGCTTTGAAAACTTTAATATCGTGTAACGAAAGTTTTTAACGAACTCTAGCCCCGTTCGGAAACTCTAGGTGGTAACGCGGACTGATCCGAGATACTGCGCCTGCGTGAGTGCCACGTCAAGAGAGTCGATGATTGCTTCTCGACGAGAGCGGTCGTTTTAGCTCCGCAAGCGAGCTGAGAGTGGATTTTTGAATTCCGGTGATTCTCTCGCAACGACAGAATACGGTAAGCTCTACCACAGTGAGCTTTGTGATAAGATAAGTGATAATGAGATAAGCTTCAGTGTTTGTCTCTCGATGAGAGATCTGTGAGTTCCACTAAGGAACTTAGCGTGAAAGAATTGTCAACGAGCTCAAAGGATTAAGTATTTATCTGAAACGTGTAAAAAGTGTGAATGTTTGGTGTATGTGAATGTCCTGTATCTTTGTGTGTAAATAAAGCATTTAAAAAACATCATTCAAGTTTCTTCAACTGATAAGGCTAGGACATTACAATCGCTGTTATGGTAGCCATGTAACAATTTCTTACTCCTAGACCAAAAACCTAATTCATATTATATATAAAAACACTTGAGTGAGACTTAACTTCTTCAAGTGATTTGCAACAATGGGAAAACTAGAAATACTTCCTCATCGCTCTTTTATTTCACTTCAACCACCCTAATCATTTACGGACCAATTATTTATTGAAAGTTCTCTCCCATTTGGGGGTGTCCGGTGGAAAGGGTTCGTTCACCTCCATTGAGAAGAAAAAGGTCATTTTGAAAGGTATAAAAAGTGGAAGATGAGGCGGAACATCTCTTTAATTGCCGCGTAATGGGGCATAGCGGACAGTTTTAGCACCCATCGCTATTCGGCCTTTCTTGTTCCAGCGCGGGCGTTGATTGGCTCCGATTGCTCCACATCGTCGAGAAATATGAGGGAACATAAATAATGGGGTTCTCTAATAAAAGGAATGCGTTTTTAAGTGATAAGGTTCGCTGTGTAAAAGTAACGTTTGTCCTTTGACCATTTGAATCAAACGGATGCGTTTGGAATTCTAACTGATTTTACACAATATAGTTTCGTTTCGAGAATGACAGAATTCATAATTTTTTTCTACAGATCGATTTGAGCAGCTTATTTTTTTCTTGAAATATTTTATTGTTTTTAGGAGATAGATTCCGTTGTTTCAACAGCTGTGTTGCGCAAATCGTAACCCAAGAAGAGTAGGAGAGAATAGAGTTATGAGGTTGTTAGCGAAATGAATACAGTTTAATTTAAGTGGTTCCAAAGCAAATTTTTTATTGCTGACGTAGATTTAACAAAAGTACTAATATTAGCAATGTTTCAAATACCTTAACCCCGACTTTTTATCATATACCTATTTCAAAGCGTGGGATTTCCTTAGAAAAATGTGTTCTAGAAATTTGATACATTTTCATTCCGTTTGTAGAACCTGATCATGAAATCATGTTCTTGGATTGAAAAGTAGCAAATGTTGTACCATTCTGGAATCGTCAGTATATGTGTCCTCTTTTGAAATAATTTGCTTAAAGTAGTTTGTGATTAAAAAAAAAATTTTTTTTTATGGAACGTCAAATTTAGGTGACAGCATATTCTCAAATAGGCGAAAATAACGTTAAGGGAACCAGCATATGCTTGGAAGTGTAAAATGCCACAATTAAGACCCTTTGTTTATGAGACATATATCTCTTAAAATTTTCAATAGAGCTTAGATATTTTATGTTCTTAATAAAGATAATTTAATTATTCTGTAGAACTACAAAAATAATTTTTTAGTTCAAAAGTTTTTTTCCCCTACTTAATTTAAGTATACATAATTTTTGAGAACTCATAATACATACTTATGTTTAGGTACCATTTTTTAAAAAAGTATCCTTTTTTTATACAAAATATTTTGTACACTTATATAAAACAATACACAAAAGACAGTGAACCTATTTTTTTAGTGAAAATTTAGTATAGTTTCTTGAAAAAAATTATGAAACTTTGAAATTTGGAAAATTTCTATTTTTCTGCTTTTTTTTTATGCATAAAACTATTTTTAAAAAATTAGGCAAAATTTAATAGAAAAAAATTAGGTTCACTATATGCATAGGCATCTTGTATAGAAGTATAAAAAATCTGGAATCTTATAGTGCAATAGTTTTTTTTTTAAAAAATGTACCTAAATGCAAAAAAATATGCTTTTGAGAAAAAGTGAAAAACTATGAGTCAAAAGGGGCGTGGTCATTTGTTTACATTTTCATTTTTCATATTTTAGGGCTATTTTATCAACAAACATATAAATATTATACATTTTTAGGTTCAGAAAAATATGCACTATTTTTTTTAGAACTAACATTGAAAAATAGATTTTTTGAAAGTATATGATGTCCTGGTTCTCTTAATTTCAACTAAACCATTAAAGCTCGATTCGTAACTTTGATTAATAGCATTGCTATGAAAGATGTGAAAAAACTGCTAAGACATTAAAGAGTTTGTGGTCACAGTACCTAATGATGTAAAGGAAGGTGTTAACAGAGTTGTTTTTAAAATGAAAATGTTGTGCAAATAAAAAAATTCTCCATGATTGTTATGGATAAAAAAAGAACAAGAGAAGTTTGATATGGGGATGGTAGAAGATCTTAAAGGAATTGTGATAACTGTTAAGATACAGATCTAACACCTGCTCATATTTTTGACTGTCCAGCTATTCTTGCTGCTCTACAAGAAATAGGGGTCCTCTTTCCAACAAATCCCTATATGGACAATATTAAACAGATTGCGTTGATGTAAGAAAACGTTAGTGAAGAAATCAATTATGAATGGGGTTGCTGAGATGAAGGGTGTCAATTTTCCATTTATTTCGAGCATATGGTCGTCCTCATTTAACGAAGTGATAGGGATTTTTTTTATATATTTTCCCCAGGGGGGGGGGGCACATATATGACCTAACCTTTCACCTCGGCTCGTTTAACGTTGAATTTAGGGGACACCTTGAAAAAATTTGAATTATAGTAGAGATACACATTAAGCAAAACGGTACCTAAGCCATCCACGAACGGGCCAAAAATCATTCTGATTGCAGTTTTGCTAGGACTCAAATACTTGGCTCGAATACAGGGGCCTTGATAGCCTAGTAGTTGTGGATTTGAACCTCTGAAGACCTGCCGTGTAGAGGTCGCAAATGCGTATTAAATCAGACGTGGCGTAGTGTGGAAGTTAGAAGAGTGGGTTGTCACGCGCGCGTCCTCGTTACCTGGCCATGATTCAAAATTAAGAACGCTAAAAGTGCAAGATAAGATGCCTCTTCCCCTTTGGCACCCCCCTTTAACTTTTGCTTGCCTCTCCGAGGGTCCCGCTCTGTTGCCGTGAACCGGCTATTATTGCTGTTTCCAAAATATAACAGAAAAAAAATGTTTGCACCTCCGTTATCTTTTTCTGGCATTTCCTCCCCCCCCCCTAATCTCGAATTCCCTTTTAGGAGTGGTTCCCCCGCTTCTCTTATTTCTTTTTCCATGTCTTTTTTGTCTCATTAGTTAGACAGCGTCTGTGTGTGTTCGTGTTGTGTGTGTGTGTGTTTTTTTTTTTTTTGTATTTGCAATGTTATACAAAACTGTAAAGTTTTTCTTCTACATTATTCCCCCCTTTTCCCAAGAATTTTGTGGGGAGGGTCCCTTCGGAACCACTTTATATACTTATATTGTTTACATTAATAAAGTTACATTTCGGAGGGTCGATTCACAGCTCGAAACCCTTTGGGTGGGCTTGACTCTCCCGAGTAAGTAAGTAAGTAACGTTAATACATATTCACTCAGTCACGGAAATCGACTTTTACATCACTGGTCACGAGTACAGTTGCAATACTTTACGGTTACTACGATTGTTTCTTTTTTAGAGTGAGCGAGTGAATATTAACGTCGCACTATTCAGCTATACTCGAGGGATTTGGGTGACACACCTCGTCATTTTGAACCATGGTCAAGTGAAGAGGACCCCACCTGAGCCCCTTCTCCTAACTTCCACCCCACTCAAACGGGTGGAAGTTTGAGCTTTGATATATTTAACGTGCATCACCTCCTACACTAGGTTCGAACTCATGACACGCTGGCCATAAGTCCATTACTTTGATCACTAGGCTACGCTCGGCCTCATTTCTTTTTTTGGAAATCTTTAAGTGAAAGTTGAATTTCTAGGAAAGATTAAATGAAAACACAAAGAAAATACTTTCCATTGATTGATTTTCTAGCCACAAAAGGGATTATTGTTTTAACTTTCAATTAATTTTTATATTTAAGAATTTTTTAATTAAGTGCAATGTGCCTTGCATGGCCTCGGTAGCCGAGTGTTCAAGGCATCGGATCATGACCGGCGTGTCATGAATTCGAGCCCAGTTCCACTAAAGACCCGCCGTATAGGGGAACAATGCGTGGCCGCGATAGCCAAGTGGTCTAGGCATCGGATCGTGGCTAGCATGTCATGAGTTCGATTCCAGTACCACTGAAGACCCTCCGTGTAGGGGAGCGATGCACGTAAAATCTGTCGAGAACTCAAACGTCCTTCCGTTGGTGTGGTGTGGTAGTTAGGAGAGGGGGTGCCAGCTCAGGTGTCGTCCGCGTCACTTGACCATGGTTCAAAATTACGCAGACCGTCCCCAAAAGCCCTCGTGTAGCTGAACAGTGGGACGTTGATGTTCCCTCACTCATAGGGGAACAATGCACTTTAAATCTGTCGAGAGCTGAAACATCCTCCTATTGGTGTTGTGTGGTAGTTAAAGAGAGGGAGCTGCTAGCTCAGGTATCGTCCTCGTCACTTGACCATCGTTCAAAATAAAGAGATCCGTCGCCAAAAGCCCTCATGTGTGGCTGAACAGTGCGACATTAATATTCACTCACTCGCAGTGGACCTTGTAAGCTCCCGTACTCCAACTTAAAAAATCATCGCAAATGTTTCTTTTTTTAAAATACATTTTTGAATTTTATCGTCTTCTATTAATTTTTTCATTTCTTTATTATTTGTATTACCGTTTATGTTTCATTGCGCGACAATCAAGTGCCACGTCTCTCTGTTCTTTGCAAAATGAATTCATCACGCATACAGAAATTTGTGCTGTTTCATGCTTATTTTGAATGCAAATCACGCGAACGACGTGAAACACTTTGTGCAAAAAACTCGACGAGTAATATTGCAATTTTATCATAAATCCGTGAGGTACTTTTGAAAAAAATGAGCTCATCATGTGGGTCGACATTTGCATTTTCATGATTATCGCGTAAATATGTTGCAAGAACTAACGCCCCCGATCCGAGAGAAGCAGTTTTATTATTGAAGATTGTTCCGGAGATATATTTGCAACAAAACATCGACATATTTCTACGATGAGGCTTGGTTTCATTCTAGTAGCTACTTGAACGCGCACCTATTTCGCAAGTAGCGGTGATGCTGTGTTACGAGTTCATTGTTCACTCGAGTTCATTGTTCACTCGAGTTCATATAGAGAACTTAACCAATAGTTCGTCGTGTTATTAGGATTGAACGAACGAGGTTCATATTTCCTACGAGATGGTTCAATAAAATGTGCAAATACGGAGCTTAATACAAGACTTTTTTGGCCCCATTATTTCCTTGAGCTGAGTATCCCTAAATTTTACTGTCGGGTTATTTAAAGAAAACAAAGTTTATGATGTTAATTCCCGAAGGACAAGTGGCTATGGTAACTGAGGGGTCACAAAGTAATGACCGGCGTTGTCAAATCACGGGGTCCAGACCTAGTGCCACTAAGACATTCCGTGTAGAGGGGCTGATACATGTTAAATTAGTTGAGGCTGAAAGTGCTCACGTTGATATGGTGGGGAAGTTTGGAGAAGTGGGTACCAGCTCATGTCAATTAACCGCTGTTGAAAACTTCCACAATGGCCCTCGTGTTGCTTAGGTGTGTGATGTAAATCAAAGTGAAGTCAAACCCCGAGTGATAAAGGATCTAGGAAGAGCAAAAAATACTGGGGAAGGTCATGATTACAGCACCTTGAAAAGCGTTTCTCAAAATATGCGCTGAAGAGTTCAGCTTCGCATTCAACAAAGAGGTTCGTCATTTAAACAAGGTTTAAGGCTACAAGGTTCGTCCCCAATTGTGATTGGGGTACTTGAGAGTGTGATGTTAATAAACTTCAAATCAAATCAGCAAAGGGGCTGCGATTTTTAACATAAACACACACATAGACCACAAACTCAAATTATTTTTTTTTACGTTATGTCAGAAGTGATCTTCACTATTAGCATAAAAATAAATATTTTAAAAGTTTGTTGTTTTTTTTAATCAAACATTTATGAATCTTCAGCTCGAAATTTTTTTATTACACCCGGAAATATTACATGCGTTAGCTTGCTGTATGTTGGTGCCATTGTTTAATACAACGCAATACAATATTATTTATGGTATACTAAATGTTATAAAATTAACTTAAGGTATCCGAACACGTTGAAAATGGCCAAATTCAGTCAAGACAGATATTTTTGTTTTTTTAATTTATTGAATAGAGCTATCTTTTGACTTTACAAAATATACTTTTTGTTTTTACATTACCTAGAGGCCAAGTTACATTCAATTTTGTAAAGTTAGAAAAACCGGAAGTGGGTTTTTGATCTACCAGAAGTGGGCATTTAAATTGCTCAAAATCTATCATGGTGAGTCTGATAACTCAAAATATTACGAATGTATTTCTATAAAACTTTTTGAACCTGATATTTGTTATTTTCTAGAGAATATACTAAAATATTTCTTATTGTATGAATATTTTATGAGTTATGGCTTGTTATTTAAATAATGGTCTCATTAAAAAATGTAATATTTCTTATAATGTTTACTCAATCAGCTCTAAAATTTTCAAATTTTAATAAAAAATTAAAATTTTAGTACATTTTCTAGATAAATTCATCTAGTTTGTATTCGTAATACTTTTACTAATATATGTTTATTACTTTTCTCTAACTGGTTTGAAGTGTTTAAAAAATATTGCTAAAATTTCCCTTATAATTGTGATTTTTGTAGAATTCAGGTAATTTATTTTAAATTTTGGTAGTTAAATAGTAATATTGATTGGAATTGAGTCCTAAAAAAGCATTTATAATGTTTTAGTAAGCTATTTTGTTAATAAGTACTCCGAACGTGTTCTGATACCTTAATGCTGAACAATATTTCATACTGCATTTGTATATATATTTCAATAAAGTATCTCTTGATGGTGAAAATTGTTATCATAGCTTTTCATGGAACATTCTTTTTTTTTAGATATTTTTTTAGTATGAAAATTTCAGCATTTGATTGGAAAGTTAAAACTGGTTATTGTATAAAAATAATAAACAAATTCGATGCAAACACTAAAGGTTGTGTACTATGTTATTTTTAACAGCATATATTTTTTTCCTTCGTTTATGGTCAAGTTTAATATTTTTATATGGACAATTGTAGGCTTGACCATGGTTCAAAATTACGAGGTCCGTTGCCAAAAGCCTTCGAGTAGTTGAATAGTGCGACGTTAATATTCACTCACTCAACTTGACAATTTTTACATACGCATTCTTCCTTAAGGATTTTAAATGCGTATAACTTTTCATCAGTTCTTTTACGTTGAATTTATGGTCTTGGTCAAGGATTCGTAGCTGACTTGCAATGAATCTGAACCCTTGTGTCACTTAAAACCTGCCGTGTAGCTAGTCTGATTCACGTTAAATCTGTTGAGGCTCAAAGTCCTTCCGTTGGCGTGGTGTGAAAATTAGGAGAGCAGAGTGCCGGCTCAGATGTCGTCTTTGTCAACTGGCCGAGGTTCAAAATAACGAGATCCTTCGCCAATAGTCCTCGTGTTGCTTTATAGTACGAGGTTAATAAACCTTCAAAAACTTTGCGTTGAAATTAGAAAAAATCGAAAAAGAGTTTGATCCAATTTTGAACTATCATATTTGTGAGACATACCACACTTATTTAATATCAAAAATAAAAATTCAGTGGCTTTCAGACATGTTGGTTGAGTGAGTGATTGTTGGGGTTATTGGCGAAAGAACCAATTTTGGTTAAACTGCGCCGACATGTTGGTTGATCCGTTGTTGAAGCATTTAACATGGCTAGCCACTAGGAAATATTTAACAATGCTCATGCATAATTTTCTTCTTTGAAATTGAACAACAATAACATTTTTTGTGTAGCATGCATCCTAGAAATTAACCTACTACGTTTTTTTTTTTTTTTACTTATAAAGTTTCTAAATTAAGTAAATTTATTCAGAATTTTGAAGGAAAGCTATTTTTATGTGAGAATGAAAAAAAAAATCTCTCTCCATCTGGCCGATTCTCAAGTTATGTGTTATTTTCCAATTGAGAAGAAAACTAACAATAATAGTCAAAATAAATCATTGATCCATCGCGGCGTCGGGTAATTGATCAAAATTGCACCTAGTGTTATTTATAGCTCATGGTCAAGGTTATTTTTTGATATTTATTAATAAAATTCAATCAAAATTGCCTAGAATTATTTTCCCAGAGAAGAAATGTCTTTACTAACCCTCCTATTCAGTGGAGCAGTTCAAAGTGGATAAAAGCCAAATCAAATAGTTAAATGGGTTATTTGATCGCTCACTCCAATCTCGTCCATTCCAACGATCCGTTGTGAAATCGAAGCACGTACCTCGGAGGTGTAATGCGCGTTTGTAGAGTTCTCCCCGCGGCGGAGCATGGTTATTCAATATTAATTTTCATTCTTTTATCTCAGATTTGTAAGGACTGTTTTTTACATGCGATTGGAGAGTAGACAATTCTTTTCGCTCCTTGCACTCAATGTAATTGCTGAGAAACAAAAAATACCTCAGTCTCTTTGTGCTGTTTGAATTATTTAATAATTGGAAATATTATTTTCATACTCATAGTTATAACACAAAGGCATTAACATGCCCGCACATATGTAATGAATCAGTATTATGATGGTATATAGATTAAGTATATATATATATACCCTACAAATCAAAAGGAGCTAAAAAAATCATTCTCCTAAAAGGGAAAATTTTGCTACGCTAAACTGTTAAAGGCTTAGGGCAGTGAAGTGGGGCTTTGTTTGTAGGATTTTAACATTCTCTCTTCACCAAAAATTTATTTAAAATGTTGCCAATAGGGATTTTATAAAGAAAAATTATAATTTTATTTTATCATTTAAAATCATTACGAATGTTTTTGATTCATTTCATCTTAAGAATGCAATAAGCATCGCTTATTGTGTTTTTACATCTCTTTTGAAATTTTTTATTTTTATAACATTTATTTTTTTCCCCAGCCATACATTATAAAATGACTTTTTATTAGATTCCATATGAGCAATGCGATGGTTTTTTTCATATCTTATTTCACGCAACTATAAACTCTGTTTCCTTTCATACACCACAGAATCAAATTATAAATATAAAAGCAACTAAATATTAACACACTTTTAAAGAAAGAATTCGATGATCAAAATTTTGGTGAGATTGAGCTATTTAGAAAGATTTGATAAAAGTCTTCCATTTTATGCCTTAAATAGAATATGGGTACACTACGTAATGGGATTCAAAAGTTCCCGGACTGAGTCTATGATTTAAAAATTTTGCCAGTTAAGTTGCTGAAACACATCTGTAGCGATATAATCAATATAAGCCAGTAACAATCTCCGCACCATGGTGATCATTTTGGTATAGTGGTTAAGTTACTCAGTTTCGGATCCAAAGATCCCGGGTTCTGTCCTACCGGATAAGCGCGCCACTTCACATCCTCCTTTGATATAAGACCCTTGAGTAACGACACACTTTTGCCATGGCTTGTGAAGGTCATCGAAACATCAACTTTTATAAAAATTTTGTGACATTGTAACTCATACTTTTGTTTATATAAAATAAAGTTTTTAAAATTTAAAATATTTCATAAATAATTAGTTTTTCCTATTAACATGCGAAAGGGATAGCTCATTTAGCAATAGGGTACAGGAGAAAAAAAATGTGTAACACACACGCACATTCTATAAAAGAAAAAAAATGTGTCAACTCGGATAAAAATGAGTAGTAGGGTAAAATAAGTGATTATCTACAGAATAAAATATTAGTGTTTGAGTACTTTTATATCTGAAAAAGTATTCCGAATTTGGGTCCTATTATTTAACATTAGCCGAAGATATCCTTAATTTTTTATTAAATATATCTTACCTTTAATATTATATTAAATATCTGAATATTTTCAGAAATTTGAGACCTGTATTATATTATGCTCCTTTGGAGGCCCTGTATTGCCTTTGTTGTTGTTGCTCTTATGCCCCCTGATCGACAGTAACATCAGATCAAGGTCCACGAAATTCATTGCGGCTAAGGGCTAGAATTTTACGCCTGTCGTTAGCCTAAGCTTTGAGTCCCATGAAGGTGACCGTACGATTTTGCTCGGTACAGCACGGTAGATGGCGACACCATTCCTTTAAATAAATATGTCTAAATTTGAGATTGATTTTGTTTTAATTTACGTTGCACGCTAAGGCAACACGAAGGCCATAGGCGACGGATTTCATAATTTTGAACCACAATCAAGTGATGAGGATGATACTTGAGCTCGTATCACTCCCTCCAAACTTCCACACCATGCAAAAGGGAGAACTTTGAGACTCTTCTGATTTAACATGCATCAGTCCCTCTACACGGAGGTTCTTCAGTAGCACCGGGTTTCGAATGCGTGACTTGACTACGTTAACCACGAGTTAGCGATCATAACTATTAGGGTACAGTGGCTACTTGTAGATTTGGGAAGATAAGTAGGAATTACATGCAATTAACTCAAAATAGTTGGTAAATTGTAGTCTTTACACGAAATGAATACATTTCAATGGGCTAAATGCGTGACAATCACGTGATAAATGCAATTGCGTGTTCTCCAGTGAAATCAAAATTGACACTAGACTTGTGTTTGTTGTTCGACTACGAAAATTCAGATAGAATTTCAAGTCTGATAATTCCGCGAAGTCTAAGTATTAAGATTCTTCAAAACATTTCCCGAATTAGAAAATATACATATACTATATACGGATGCTTTAAAATAAACTGCATTTTTTTTTACCTATTTGCGTTATTAATGTTGACATATATGCATTTTTACGAAGAAAGTTTCTGCGAAAGCAAAAGCTGGCAAAAGGGAAGAGCAAGGAACCAATTGGCTAGAAGCATGTGACTAAGACGTCACGTGGATTATTGAAAACTAATTGGCTAGAAACACATGTTTGTCATTTCAACTATGACGTCACATGAATTAAGTCCATTGTAAATCAAAAGAAATGAAACCGCAAGTTAATAAAAATGAATTGCAAAACTACTAACTTATAACTGCGAGAGAAAAACTGTGTAAGTCTTTTATCTCAATTTAAAAATTTTAAGAAATCTCCTTCAAAAATATAATTTTTTTTATAGATCTTTTTTATTACCCACAATACTTAGTTTTAGTGTCATGTTTTAAAGGATTCTTGAAAATAAAATCTTTCAAATTATCGCCTGTAAAAAATTAAGAAAAACCAAAGATTTGAAACCAAACACGCATGCGAGATATTCGTGCCTTAAGTCCGCCGACTAAATAAGCACTGTTCGTAGTGGATCTCTTATCAGCTGTCAAAAGCATCGAGAAATGCTGGCGCTTTTCTTAAAAAAGAAAGAAAAGGAAAAGAAATACAACTGCCCGAGGCTTTTTTAGAAATCCGTACTGGCGACGAAAAGTGCATCCATTGTTTGGAGCCACAAATAAAACTAAAATATGCCGTGCGGTACTATCCAGGTGAAAAGCCTTGAAATAAAAGGGAAAAAAAACAGAGGAATGCCAAGCGATGGTATTGTTTGATTACGAAATTTTGACAACTGTTCATCTAGTCATTCGTTTCACATGGCATGAATAGGTATATTCCTACATACTTGTCGTTTCTAAAAGGCGCAGCAATGACCAGGATTTATTTTTGCGGTTAGTTATTCAAACGTGATTGTACCCTTCAGCATGAAGTGGGGATTTCACCAAAAAAGAATAAAAGCAAAAAAAAAACTATTCTCCGGATCGCTGACTTAGCTTCACGTGTTATGTAAAATGTTAAGCAAATTATCCCAAGGATGCGCTAAACATGATTGTTTCACGACTGAAGATTCTTGAAGGAAAATGCGAAGAAATGTTTAAGTCTTCGAAAAAGATTATTTCTAGGGTTTATTTCTTGCAAATATAATTATGGTGTTTTATTAATTTAAAAAAACTTTCTTGAGATAAATATCGTTTCGCTTTTTAGACATTCCTTTCTCGATAGGACATACACATAATTTTAACTGTTGTAGAATGTTTGGTAATGGTAACGGTTATATATTTATGTGGAACCTTAGAGAAATCTCTATTATCCACTCAATCATAATAAGTTGAAGAAAATAAGAATAACTTGCTGAGTGTTACATAAAAATATAAAGCAGTCCACAATGAGTGCAGCGCAACAACGCTGGAGGAGGGGTGAGTGGGAAACCACTCATCCAGTTGATTTAGTTTCTGTTTCGCTTTTGGAGAGCAAAGAGAAAATGACGTCACATGTCTGACAACCAAGCCCGTCTTTCAATCGGCTGCCGCATCTCGACGGAACGAGGGGAGAAAAGGGAGGAATTTCTTTAATTTCAAAGGTTAGAGAGAATGTTATTTTTAAGTCCGTTACTCATTAATTGTAGGATGTTTGTTGTGTCAACCTATATACTTGCTATTTTGGCCATTCTTTTTTCCATTCTCTTCCATAGTGTTCCATTCTCCTTAAACACGTCGCTGTACATGTGAGACTGGTTTAAATTCCGATTACCAAAATATGCACTACACTTCTTTTGCTGTGGCGTTCACATCTTTACTAATGAAGTCAGTGTAAAAAGCTTATCGTCTGCGATTGCCGAATATTGCGCGCACGTGCGGCCGATCGGATTAGACCCCAAAAATTTCGGAGGGTCCATGGATGAACAATTTATTACATTCTGAAGGGTAGTTTCACAATAATAAGCCATTACTTTTGAATACTTTAAAACCAGACATCCTGTGTAATGACATTAAATTAACATGGGGCAAGGGCGCCATCGAACCTAAGTCCGTCACTGGAGATGGCATTGCCGCAGTATTGGCGATGTGAAGAAACCGAGAAAAATGTGTGGGGGGGATTTTTAAATATTTCGTTGCGTACAACAACCATTTGTAACAGCAGAGATTATCAAAGTGTGAGAAAGCATAACTCGAGGTCATACAACGCCAATGTGAGACAAGATACCCTACGCTCTTTCTTCTGGGACGTCAGAAAAAATATTGCATAAAATTATTCTTTGTAGATAAACTGTACTTTAACTATATTTTTAAGAAGTATCTGATTTGATGTTTAGAGATTTCATCGGTTGGATCCTAGCAGAGCCCACACCGTTGGCGCGAATTATTTTGGTTGGCGATAACTGCGCCATCTTAGTAACCCTACTTTGATACACTAGATATGGTAAACTTAACTATTTCTGGAATTTTATATTTTGCCATTTGTCGGTGGGAATTTCGAATTGCGTGGTTGATTTGAATGATGTCGAAGGTGTGAATGTGCATGATATTTGTATACGAAGTATTCGTGGATTTTCCACTCGGAAAAGGTCAGCAGTAAGAAAGGAAGTGCTGTTTTTTTTTATTTTTCTCTTCAATATGTTTGATTAATTTCTGTATTGTTAAAATATATTTTCATTATGCCGATATATTCAGTTGTTGCCATTGTCGGCTTCGCTTGGCGCTATCTCGTTCTGGCTTGGAGCTTTATTCGGTTTGTCGCCAAGGGTGTGGGCTCTCCTAGGATTTTACCGATTTCATCATTTGAAAGTTTATTTAAATCTCTTTTTTACCCCTCCTTAAATTATTTTTTTAAAAAAGAACATATAGGTTGCTGAAATACCAATAAAAAATTCATTTGACATATTTAGCTGTCTTTTACTGTAAAAAAATATAAGGCAAATGAAATAAATTAACTATATCGTAACAAGTCGAAAATTCTCTTTTAATCATTTGAATAATTACATCTCGGCTTCATCCTCACGCTTCTCGCTAAGCTCGCTTTTCCAAAATTCAATGTTAAAATTTCTACCTGTCGCTTTCGAAACGATGTTATTAAATCACACCTATCCCCTTTTAATTATAAAATGTGGTTAAGAAGTATGTGACACATTTTAATTCAATAAGAAAAAAACCTTACACATAATCTCCCACTAATCTGGCAACGAACAGAAAGAAATCTATTTTCTCCTCTAGAGCACATTTCCGGACGCATCTTCTTGGAAAAGCATTTCGACTGTGGTTCGTGCTACGACAGGAATCTTGGAGCGCATTAATTTCACACGCCGTTCTTCCTCCGGAATAAATTAATCGCTCATCTTTACTTCGCGCCGAATATTTTTCTCGGGAGCATGCATAATTAAAAAGCGAATCATCAGAGAACAGCGCTTCGGACTTAAGTCCCAATCAATAATTCAGGCTAATTTCTGGCCGCGTTTTTCGTTAGGCCCTTATAATTTCGGACGCCATTTTAATTATCCTTCACGCGGGCGATGAGTGGAAACGACCAATTATCGTCAACTGTTCTGGAAGTGGCGCGAACTGTTGCGCCCGTTTCTGAAGGGGATGTTCCACCAGCTGGTGGGGGGCTTTTCAATGCATGGGTTTCTGAGTGACAGCAGCCCAGTTTTGCATTAGGGGTGAATTGATTTCGGAATAAAATTAAGGTAGAGAAATTTAGGGATTTTTATTCTCTAATGCATTTTAATTGAGAAGGTGAACATAGACTGCTTAAAAATGCGTGCAGAAATGCCTAAAAAATCGATTTTTTTCTCCTCACTTCTGACAAGTTTGAGAAATTATTTCTTGATTGTTTTAATAACAAAAAGATGGGCATTGAAAATGATTGATATAGAAATTTACATTTTTCATTGCTTTATTAATGCATGCCTCCAGTAAGTTACATAAGTCATTCTCACATATCCATTGAGTTTCTGTCTTCAATATAAATGGGGCCGTGAGTAACCTAGTGGTTAGAGCATCGGACGCCAGACTGGAAGGCCTGGGTTCAATGCCCTATGTCACTAAATACCCTTCGAGTACACACGGAGTACGTGCTAGTTAAATCAGTGGGTCCGAAAGTCTTGTGGGTGGTCGTAGCAGCTGTCGCCATCTATCGTGTATGATAATCGTACTGTCACTTGCACGGTGCTCAAAGCTAATGACAGGCGTACACCTGGCTTCTTGCCTCGTTGAATTTCGTGGGCCTCGATCTGACACCGTCAGACAGGTGGCATTAGAAACAACAATATACATGGGTGAGGTGATTTCGGAATTCTTCAGCGACATTTCAATATTTTCGATCTTTTCCCTCACACTTCTCTTATCTTTCTTTTCTGAGTTTTATGCAGATATAAGCAGTAGCCACAGTAACCGGGGGGGGGGGATCATGGTTGTGAACTCGTGGCCGGTTTAGGTGGGTCATGGGTTTGAAACCTAGTGCCACTGAAGACTCACCCTATAGAGAGGATAATATACGAGATAAATCCGTTGAGGCTCAAAGTTCTCCCGTTGGTGTGTTGCGGAAGATAGGAGAGGGGAATGTCAGCTCAAGTGTCGCTCTCGTCACTTCACCGTGGCTAAAAACTGTGAGGTCCATCGCCAATAACTTTCGTGTTACTTCAGAGTACGTCGAAAATAAAATCAAGTAAATAAACGATACATATTTATTATTCCAAATTAACGAGTGTTTGCCATAGCTTGACCCAATGGGGTCGATTCATCACAAGAGGGCACTGCTATCGTTTGCCAATTGTAGGTGACTATCAAGTAAACAATAACAGCTAATTGTATTATACTTGTGGATGTGTGCTAACACTTTCGATTTTACTGACATTCTAGTTTTATATTCTTAAAATTTTTAGTACTCTAAATATTTTAAATATATTTTCTAGTATTTTTTGTTCTTCGTATAATTATTAAATATATACATAGTTTTAGTTTACAGTATCAGATTTAAGCTTGGTTCATAGCGTTCCTTTATACTTAAAAATTAAGTGTTAAAAAGTAGAAAGAAGGGAAGGGGGCTTGGCATTGTCAATTTTTTTTTGGGGGGGGGGACCAGAATCGATCGCCAAGCTACATAACTTAGCGACTGGTGTTCCAAGAGTTTATAAATCTAATTTTGCAATAAAAATAAAGAAAAATGAATGTGAAATCAAGAAAATATTTATAAAGCTATCAGTAATGCATAAAAATAAAAATTGTATTTATTTTTCAGTTAAAGAAAAGGATTTTTTTTTCATTTCGTTATATGATAGTATATGCAAATCCAAAAATGCCGCCAAAATACTGAGCCAAATCAAACACATGGGAATTTGTTGAGCGTATTGTCATTTGATTATGACGTCAGTTGAATTGAGTCCATATGACCCTTGCACAGATAAAAACAATCAACCACAGGAGAATTAAGTTGAGCTATATATTATCCCGTTGGCCAACTAAATTAAATAAAAGAAAGTAATTTTGGAAATAATAACAATCTTGATCACTATCTAACTTATCAGCCTATGAGTGGGAAATTCTAGCAGCATAATGAATTAAAATTAACAGCTTTGGCAATTTATTGATTTTACCTCGCGTTATATTAGAACAAAAAAAGATAGAACCTGAAATTGCATTCCTTCTCTCTCTAACTGGTTTATGTCCTCTAAAAAAGTGCATTAAAGAATTTAGTTTAAAATTAAAGGCTAATGAACATAGTCAACTTATAATAACAAATATGTTCTATAAAAGACAGTCAATATATATATTTCAACAATATACACAAAATAGTTATAAACCTAAGATAACTATAGTCATGATAGTATAAAATCTTAGCCACAGTAGTAATAAAGAAACTCTTGGCCTTAAGAACCAGGATTAAACAAAGTTTTGCGACTAGCCAACCTTCACCTGTATTTGCCAATATTCTGAGCCATAGGGAAAGTAAGAAATTTCTAGAGAAGTTTAACTCTATTATTACAAATAAAACCATAATCTATTATTATAAAACGATAACATTATAGTCTATAATAATTACTATAGAATATGTTAAACAAAGCTATGCAATTAGAGTGAGTACAGCAAACCATTTTCCCGGGCGACAGAAAAATGAATATCAGTAACGCATAAAATTATATAGTCAGGCTAACTTATATATTAAAAATCAAAATAAATTGAACCTTGTTTGATTGCTTATATTAAAGGCCTTTATTTGAAAATATATTTTTATAATATTTATTTAAAATTATGGAAGGCTGTTAGAGCTTTATATTTAATACCTGTTGTGAAGACTACAAAGTAAGCTGGGTGCTTAATTAATGATAATTAATTTTTTCCTCTTTAGTAAATTTTCTCCTGTAAAAAGGAGCTAAAACACATAACTCAGGTCTTTATTGCTTTGATTGATTCTCCATTTTCAGGAGGCATTTCTTTCAGAAGGAATTACACTTCAATTGAGATATTAGTGTGATTTTTTCCCCTGCACATTTAAAATATTTATTAGAATTTGAGTTATTCTTCATTTTTAATCTTGAAACAGCAATACTTTAACTATTTTAAAGTAACGAGATGCATTTTTCATGTGTTCAAGGCTGTTAAAATGGCTTTTAAGGTTAGGAGCAACATTTACCCGCCGTAAAGAGCGGTTGATGGTTTTCAGTTTCGTGCGATTTGGGAAAAATGTTTAATTTTTGCTGCAGTCGTTAAAAACCTATTAGCTTTCAAACTATAAGTTTGCTTGTTCATGGATGGATTATTTATTAACGCGCAATAATTAGAAAACCAATTTTTCGAACAATTTGATTGCATAAACAAAGTTTTGCAAACACATTATGTATTTGTATGTGTGTGTGTACGCATATAACCAATTTATATTAAATTATTATAAACATAACTCAAGAAAATAGTAAGAGAGTACAGAAAAAATATGAAATAACCACAATAATCCATTAGCAAACTCTTTATCTTTTCATAAATATTGATCGGAAATAATACTTCAAAGGTAAATCGATATTGGAAAATTATAATATATTGTTACGAAATTTGTATGAAATAATGTAAATAATTTGTATTTGGATGTATAATGCATGTATATTACTCTATGCTATATTTATTTCATGTTAAAATTGTTCTATTCACAAGCAATGCCGTCCCTTACGTTATAAAGCCGATTGAATGGGAACTTGGCGAAATATTGGCGATGGAACCAAGTTGGCATCATTTATGGCGATCAATTTGGCAATATTGGTGACCATGTTGGCGAGTTCGGGACTCTCTGGATTCTTCTAGAAATTAGTAGAGAAATCCACTAATTTCACGATCTATGACGCGAGCACATCTTTGCAGAAGTTTCGGCCCCGGCTATAAATAGAGCGATACTCGCCGCAACAGTCAGTCTGGTTTCAACCAGAGAGTAGCGAGTCTGGTTTTGACCAGCGATTAGTAAACTGACCTTGATCGTGATTAGCTCAGCTGTGCTTGTGAATAAGCTTATATATACGTGTTTTTATATACTGATAATTGTGTCTAAGTGCTGTTGAAGGTGTGAAATCCTTCTGATATTTAATCTACGAACTTTACTGTTGAATCCTGTACTTTTAAGGATTGATTTACGCCAATGAATACACATCGCTCGTAAAGAACTGTCTTGTTGTTTGCGACTGATTTTGCATAAAATCCTCGAACCCCGATCTACGTAACAATATTTATGTGTGCATAGAGTGTAGGAACTATTTTCGTACAACATATTGAAAGACGCTGCATATGTTATTTTCTCTGCAGGAATTCTCGCCTATGAGAAAATTAAGTATTACAGGCAAAGTTTGCCCTTCCCAGCTTAAACTTGAAAAATAAGATTGTGGCAACCACACACATATGTGACCAAGAAAACGAGATTTGCTACTTTAACTATCCATGGGGACAAATTTGGTGAAAAATATGATATCACCCAGGTATCATCGAGAAGGCTCTAGAATAAAACCCTTTAGAAATTACCTTGAGGCTATTTGAAACAAAAATCGGGGCAGTGGAGGGAAGAGAGTGAGTTGAGAAAAGAATATGTACTTTGACAGCGATAAGAGAGTGACTTTATCTGTTCTTACTAGCGGAACTTAGAGATCCGTTTGTGTGGAACTTTGTAAAGCTTGTTTATGTCAAGTGTCTTTTGTACTATTGTAAATAATCTGTTATGATTTTTCAATGTGTATGTACGTCAATTTGTCTTCGTGAATTTATCTGTTCGTACTTGTCCATTATAAAAACTGTTATCATTTTAATAATTGGATTCACTTCTCGGTTGTCTTTCCCCATACATATTTGTAACAATACAAGTTTTCCTATAAACTCTTAAAAATGTTCATATTGCACAAATAAACTTAATTTCAGAATTAATTTTAAAATGATTAACTTATATACAAAACAATGGAAAACACCAAGAAAGGAGGAAACCTGCTGTTCAAGGATTTAAAACAAGTAATATAAAAAAAATTAAGTCAATTCCTACTTAGGTCAACAAAGAAAATTTTTATTTTAGTTACTTCTTATTAAATAATTACAATAATATAAATATTTGTAAACACATGATAGAATCACAATATTAAGTGGCAAAATAGAAAGCTATTTTCCTTTCTATGTATGGTGTTGGACTATTATTTTTGTTTGTTACTATTTATTAATTTATTAAATTTAATTATTCCTATAAAATAGTATGGTCAAAAGAAATCATTCTCAGAAACTAGGTCATCCCATGTGGGATTCGAACCCACGACCTTTGTATTAGAAGTCCAACGCGCTATCCATTGCGCTACAGGGACACATCGAATAATTTTCCTTTCTATGTATGCTGTTGGAATATTATCTTTGCTTGTTACTATTTATTCATTTATTAATTTAATTAATGAATTAATATTTGAAAAAAACTGTATTAACATCAGCTGTCATCCACTACAAGTTTTAAAAAATGTATTTTAACTTGAATGCATGAATAGAAAGTGTTTTATTAACGATTAAAAATTTGAACAATATATATATATATATATAGGGAAAGAGTGGACTAATAGTAGAAACAGGAAAAAAAAAGAAAACGTTACTGTAAATGAAAGGGGAAACATTTGCGAAATATGTAGACAACACTAACAGATTTTAAAAATATATATTGTTTTCATTTCTGCATTTTTATTGAAACTATTAAAACCTCCATGCTTGGAAAATTTTCGTTAGAGAATCCTATAAGAACATAGTGAAATAAAAAGCATGTCTCTTTAACGGGTAATCTATTTTAAATATTATTTCCATCTTGAAGCTAAAATAAATATTTTATAAGAATGTAGATTTTATATAATCAAAATAAATTTGACAATGATTTGAAATGTGTTTTGATATCCATACATAAACTGTTTTAAATTTTCAAAAAATAATACTGATTTTTCTGTGATATTTAAAATATATATATATTCAATTGAAGAATAAATAGGTTTGATCCTTCTGTTCGATCCATTCAAATTGTTAGTACTTATTATTACTGAAATGAAAGAATAACCACATTAAAGTTTGTGAGAAAACTTTTATTTTCGCTTAGAAATGACTCGAAAAATTACAATTAAATTTGTCTTACCCGCAGTTATATAGCGATAAACTTTAAACTTTGCGATTAACATGTAGACATCTCAATAACTTCTCGTGCAGGAGATAAGAATTCAAATTATTTCTTTTGCCCTCATCTTTTTCCAAAAAAAATCCAAGCCTCATTCTCTAAATTCTATCTTGTCTATAAGATAAGGACTCTCAAATTATTTTCCGCCTTATCTCCAAAAATCCAATTTCCTGATACAATAAAAGGGGAAAAACGCTTTCAATTATTCCCTGAGTGCCGTTTAAAAGGGAATTTCCTGGCTCATAAGAGAGATTACGTGATTAAGAATTCAAAGAACAGCACACCTGCGTTTTTCGAGTGGAGGGGAAAAAAATGCCCCTGAAATTCCGTATTTAAAATTTTTACTCTTTTTATCATTCGAGTAATGGAAACTGGGTAATCATTCTTTGTTGTGAATCGTTTAATTTATTTGTATGCATTTTTTGTTGAAGAATTATTCTTCATGTTCAAATTAATTTCTGGTCTCATTTGTTTCTTGTTGGCTCCGTCGCTCTTTTTTTTTTCCATGTTTTTTAGCAAGATAAATATAATTAAGCAAATAATGTGTCATTTACAACTAATTGAGAAAAAGAGTTTATGTTTATTTATTTTTCTTTTATTATCATTTTTAAACTATTTCATAGGATATTGGAGAGTACGAATTAGTGTTTATATTTAAATGTAATTCTCATTCACACACACATCACGGTCACGTATAATTAGAGGACAGAGACCTTGTTGAATATAAAGCTTTAACTCAGGAGAAAACGCGCACTCAATACTAACGTTAGTGGTCACGCGGGGTGACGGAATCACCCCAATCCTTTTTTATGTGTATAATTATTTTTATTGTACACGATAAAAATCGTAATTCCAGAGCGAATCTTTTAATCAAGAGAAAGTAAACTTACCTTCTTTTAAGGACTTTTTAATATTTCTTTAATAATTTGAGAAAAAAATCTTTGACTTTTATAAAGGACACAAATCACAGACATTTTTCTCTAACATTACAGGAATGATACGTGCAGGCCAAACTATCATATTTTGTTCAAGTTGTTGGAGTTTTAGTGTCCTTAGATGATCGACAAATAGCATGTTGAACTTTTTCTTGCTTGTGTCTTTTTAACAGGGTGTCTTGTGGTACTCTTGTAGCTTCATATATTTTTTTTGTTGGAGTTCCTTAGGTACCATTCGAAAATCTTCCTTTCAACTCAAATGTTTCATGGGGGTTCATCGCTTTTCCCAAATTTACTTTCTTCAACTTTAACCAATAGAATCGCAGATGCTTCTTTCTTTCTTTTTTTTAATATTCTGTTCATTTACATTTATAAACCATAAGTCGTATAACACAGTAATCAAAACCATTATGTCATTCACAGGGGGAAAATGAAGCCTGCTCATAGAAAACATTTTGGGACAAAAGTGGTCACGAACAGGGACATCTTAAGGCATGGGCCAATCGGGCCCTGGCCCAGGGACTCGATCAAATTAGGGGCCTTGTCTCGTTTTTGACTAGACCTTAGTAAGATAATGATTCGAATAATCTCAGTGGTCAAATGCTCTTCCGGGTTTTATTCTTCGAAAAACTGGGAAATTAGACAATATGTCAATTGGCTACATGTGATGACCATCGTCCATGTATAGACCTATGCCTACCACCATACACCATCATTACTTATTCAGTCAAAAGACGGCTGTATATATATATATAGGTCGAGCCGGTTCGGGCGATAGTAAGTCTTGGACATTTATTTGTTTCAGGTTATTGTTTGTGCGAGTTTTTGACAACGTGTGCTATGTACCGTCTAATTTTAAGGATCATAGATGGGGTCTACTTTTGTGTAAGGGCCCAGGGCTTCAAGAAGTCTTAAGACGTCCCTGGTCACGAACGCAATTCAATCATCCCAAGTACCTTAAGATTGTAAAAAAAACTCATTTTACTGCTACTCCCATAAAAAGAGGGAGATATGACAAATACATTTTAGTCCCCCATGAAGACTGATATGTAGAAGGATACTCTGACAAGATCATTCGTATCAAATAAACAGTTTTCCCAGAATTAAAGATTTCGTGAGCCTGGGGTGACTCTGTGCCCCACTTGACCTCTGCAGAGTTAAACTCCTTATTTCCCTCTATGAAGTTTTATTAATATTTCATTGAGGATACACGAGAGAGGACTATTGGCTGCAGGCATTATAATTTTAAACTATAGTCAAGTGAAAAGAATGACATCTGACTTGACGCATTCTTCTAATGTCCATATCACTCACTCTTCGTAAAGCTCACTTTCACTTGACGATCAGCAACACACACCTATTAATCCCGAACAATGAATCTTTAATAGAATTAGGAATCTAACTCTCATGGCCCTAATATTTTATTGATTGATATTTCCATAAAGAAAGGTATAGAGAACACTTATAAATCCCCAGTAACTACGATCGTTACTCTCTCATTGAGAGAGCCACAGTAGTCTAGTTTCCAACGTTGTCGAATCGCGGTCTCGAGTAAAGAACTGAGGCACGTTACACATGCCCTGGCTCAAAATCCGCACGTTGGTGGGGTGAGGAAGCAAGGAGACTGGAGTGCCAGCTCAAGTTTCATTTTCGTCACTTGACCGCGGTTTAAAATTACGATGTCTGTCATCAATAGCCCTCGTGTTGCCTTAAGTGAATGTTAATAAGCACACACTTACTCAAACTTAAATTTTAGACGTAAGCGTAACAGCAAAGAAACATGCACAGTTTAATCTGTACAAATTTATTATCTGAATTTTCACTACTGTCATTTAAATAACTCGAAAAATCAGCCGAATTTTAATTAGTTTTGCTGTCCTGATTTCCACACACTTCTTTTCTAATAGGCTGCATACTGGTTTCTAAGCCTTTGCAGACATGGCAAATCCTCAAATGTAAGAGTCATTTCATGGTGGCACCATCTAGCGACGGTTATCACTAACAAATTTTGACGCTTGAATTAATTTTAACTCAAGTTCTCGTCGGATGCTAAATATTTCCACAATTCAATTTTGCCGGGCGTTCCAGATTCTAATTGATACCCAAGGGATCTTTTTACATGTCACATAGTCATATGATTTGCGTGCCTACGATTTTCGCATCCAGAAAATCTATCGACTCCAGCCGGGATCGAATCCAAAACCTTGGGCTTACGAAGCGGGTACTCTGCCTCTAAGCCACCGAGCCAACTTTCCAATTAAAGCTTTCTCAAATAAAACAAACAGATAAAATGCCGATTCTACAATAGTATAAAAATTGCAAAACATAAACTTATTTCTGTTGAATTTTAGTTTTTTTGCCGTAATTTATACAATTTCCTATAATTAAGATCTTAAAATTAGATGCGGCAGCATCCTAAATGCTTGGGGAATTTTATATATATCTCTAACGATTATTTTGTACTGGAATTTGCCATCTATTCCTAAATGACCTTCACCACCATGACCTTTGAACTACGAGTCCAGAGGTCATGTCCGTGATGTCGTGATCCACGTTGCTTCTGTCGAGTCAGGAGTTCAAATATTTGTGCCAATCAAGATTTTCCGTGTAGAGGGCTGACGCACGTTACATCTGTCGTGTCTCAAAGTTCACACTTCGATGTGGTAGGGAATTTTGAAGGGTGGTGTCAGCTCACTTGACCGCAATTCAAAATTACGATCTCCGTCGCCACTGACCCTCACGTTAGTTCGAAGCATTATGACGTTGATAAATAACACTGGTCAACAAGATTTTTGTCTCATGAGTACCAATAGTTGTACTTAATGCAGTTTTTTATCCTGGTTTCAAATATGTATTCGGAATTTCTCCATCCCCCACAGTTTTTTTTAAATTTTAATTTCAATTAATGTATTTAAATATTTTTTAATAAACGACCATTTGTCCATTGTAAAATAAAAACTACTAGAGCACTGTAAATGTGATGGAACCACATGAGCTAACTCAAATGATATCATTGCTACTATTGTGCAAGTTCAGACATGTACAGACACTTTGGCACCAGACACAACAGACATGGTCTAGACTAGCATGCATTCATTAGAACGATGTCAGTTGTGAGATAGTAGTGAACCAGTAAACACGTAATTGTGAGTGCTTTGTGTCTGGATTGTTGTATGTTAAGTATTTACAAATTTATTTCTTTTAATTTGTTGTTAGTTACAAAATGCACATAGCTTGTTTAAATCATCATAACAACTTTTGTTATATATGTGAAGTGACGCTCAAGTCCCAAAGGGGAAACCTTACTCCATTAGTAAAAAAGTGTTATGAACTTTATTTTGGGTGCAAAGTGGGAAACCAAACAAGGACCTGGGCCCCACATATCTGTTGTTTATCGTGTAGTAGGCTTCTCACTGCATGGAAGAATGGCACAGGCCATTTGCTATCCCTATGATTTGGAGGGAACCCAAAGATCACTCCTCTGACTATTATTTCAGCTTAAAAAACATTAAAGGGATTACGTCAAAATCAAAACATACAATGGTGTACCCTGACTTGTGCAATCTGCAATGAGGCCAGTTCCACACAGCGAAGAATTGCCCATACTAAAGTCTCTAGAACATGTGACATTAGATGAAGAGAGCTTAGATTCCGATGGAAGTAAGGAGGAAGAAGAAACAGTTTGTGGTGATACAACTTTTGAACCAAGCTGTTTATCTGAGCCTCATTTATTGACTCAAAAGATCTTAACGATCTCATACGATATTTAGAGTTATCCAAAAAACAATCTGAAATGCTTGGTTCAGCCGCCCATCCGGTATAGTGGTCAGTGAAGCTGACTGCGGTGCCGTAGGGACTGGGTTCGAATCCCGGAGCAGGCATGGATGTTTGTGTTGTAATCCTTTCTTCTGTCTGTGTTGTATGCCCCCGTGTTATATATTGCGTGGTGCACGGGGTTTATAAATTTTAAACAAAAAAAAATGCTTGGTTCCCGGTTTAAAGGATGGAATCTTCTTCAAAAGAATACAAAGATATGTACTTATCGTAGTCGTCATTCTCAATGTAAAGATTATTTTTCTGGAGAAAATGGCTTAGTGTTTTGTAATGACATTTCTTCTCTTTTGGAGACATTTTGTATTGAACATAACCCTATAGAATGTCGCTTGTTCATTGATTCCTCCAAAGCAAGTTTAAAAGCAGAGCTTCTGCATAATTGAAATAAATTCCCATCAATACCAATGGCTCACTCTGCTAGTATGAAAGAAGCATGGGAAAACTTTCAATTTACATTGGCAAAGCTTCAATATGCAGTGTATGACTGGAATATTTGTGGTGATTTGAAGGTAATTGCACTTATTCTTGGTCGGCAGCTTGGTTACACAAAGTACTGTTGTTTTTTGTGTCTTTAGGATAGTAGGGACAGAAAAAACCATTACATCAGAAAAGAATGGCCTAAACGCCAATCATTTATTCCTGGACAGAAAAATGTAAAACATGACGCATTGTGTAATCCTAAAACTGAGTATCTATCTACCTCTGTTACATATCAAACTAAGATTAATGAAGAATTTCGTGAAACCCATGGGCAATACTCCTGGTTTCCTGTACTTAAAACAGAAGTTTCCTAAAATTAGTGAAGCAAAAATTAAAGAAGGGATATTTGCGGGTCCACAAATATGATCATTAATGCATGATGAGAAGTTTGAGGAACTATTAAATCCACTGGAGAAAGCAGCTTGGCAAGCATTCAAAAATGTAACTCACAGTTTTTTGGGAAATCTAAAGGCGGAAAATTACCGTGATATTGTTCATGATGTTATAAAAATTTGGGCTGTAATATGTCATTAAAAATACACTTCTTGCACTCGCACTTAGATTTCTTCCCGGAAAATCTTAGTGCAGTGAGCGATGAGCACGGGAAAAACTTTCATCAGGAGATTTCAGCGATTGAAAAGAGATATCAAGGCAAATGGAATGCTAATATACTGGCCGATTGTGTTGTTGGATCATCAAGAGGGATACTCTTCAGACGAAATATAAAAGAAAATCGCGATTTCTTAATTTCTAGGTGAGTCCGAAGAATGTAGATACTTAAGAATGTAGAAAATATTAAAGTGTTTCAAATTATAAATGCCTGTCTCTAAAAACCCTTGCGTGATGAAGAAAAATTGATATCATATTTGAATTCAGGAGAGGAATTGCTATCAGAATCATATATTTTTCTTTCTGAGACAAAAAAAAATGTTTCTTTTTTGTTACCTAGTGTAATCAATCAACTAAACTTGGCTAGTACCAGGTGTTAAATTTTCTTTAAGGATTTATAAGCGAACTCAAAAAATGATCTTCCTTAATTCTTAGTTGGACGTGATAGTTCTATGTGGGAGGCGCGAACATGTTGGAAAAAAAAGATTATTTGTAGAAAAAATTGTTATTTACTGTAAGGAAGGAGGACAAAAAATACGATCTGACAATAAAAAATAAAATACACACGTTGCATGTTTAGTGCAATCTACTCCAATTTAAAAATTAGAAAGGAACAGTATTAAAACATAATATTTATCCTATTGCTCTAAAAGTAACTTAATTTAAACATCTATTACTTAAAAATACCATATACACACAATTTAATATTTATCTTGATAATTTGTACGGTTAATTATAATTAAGGCATTATAGAAGCTTTAGCGTCAATTTTAAAATACATTATTATTACATTCAATACATTGTAAGAACCTTTCGATATCTGTGCCGCTGTCCCACTGGAAGCATTTAGCTTCCGCCTGGAACACCGAATTCTTGGCCTCGCCTAAAGCTTTGTGGACTAAAAAGTTTTTTCCGACCATTTATCAACGGCTAAAATGTAAGAAATTCGTTAGTGATTTTAAGTTATCCCAGATTCTAACATGACATGAACTTTTAAGAGCTATTTGTCTAGATTTAATTTAATTGGTATTGATATTTGTTCTTGTGGTCAGGTTGCTGAAACTGCGGAACATGTATTGTTGTATTGTAACCTATATATTTGTAAAAGAGAATTTTAAAAAGGAGTCGAAACGTTTAGGTATTTCCTGGCCACCTGTTTTGTCTTTGTTGGTCAATTGTACTGAAAGTTTTAATGTCTTAAGAAAATTTGTTTACTGTATAGATTTTTAAACTTTTATTGGTAATGCCCCTTATTTTTATTCGTGTATTTCCTCCCTTCTTTTTAGCACGTTTTTCACGTAGTGGAACAAAAGCGCTATTAGGACGCAAATTTCGTCTTCGTTCCATATTTTGTCGTACCTTTTTCTCAGCCAATAAGCAACCAATTGACCTCGGGTTTTCGGCATTGGGTCGCATTTGTACCCTAGATGAGCCGAATCATATTTAAATTTTCCCATAGTTTTCCAGAATTTTCCTACAAATTTTCCTGAATTTCGCTAGTTTATAACAAAATTTTCTCAAATTTTACCTAGTTTTCAACAAAATCGTACCAAATTTTCCATAAAATATTTCAAATTTTCCCGAGTTTCCATGGAATTTTCCGAATTTTCCACAAGATTTTCCTGAATATCTCGGGATTTTACCAAATTTATCCCAAATTTTACTTAGTTTACACAAAATTTTATTGAGTTTACACAAAATTTTCCCGAGTTTTCCTCAAAATTTTCCCCGAATTTTCACGAGTTTTCCACAAAAATTTCCTGAGTTTTCCATAAAATTTTCCCGAATTTTCCACAAAATTTTCAAAGAATTTTTTCTTTTCAGCTCAATAGTAGTACATTTAGAGGAGTGGTACAGTACACTACTTTCTGTTAGTAAAAAGTTCATTAGTTGCATTATTGTAAAATACATCATGTGAAAAACGCGCTAAAATTACTTGGCCATGCCAATGATTGATATCTTGTTTATCTTATTGATGTATTTTTAATTTTGTTTAAATTATATAACTGTGTTACCACTTACCATCTGTAAGCCTCATGTTAAGCAATGTGGAGCATGAGGAGGTTTGCAAATCAATTGATTAAAAAAAAATACATTGTTAGTGTATGGGGAGGTCACGAGGAAAATTATGCTTGAAAACGGGTCGCAAATATATTGAAAGTTTGAGAAGTAATGAATAAGGATGAGAGAGGAGTGACTGATAGAATTTAGATACGGCAAATGCGTACTTAGTATAACACGCGTGACTTCAATTAACATTATAATTCTCAATATTAATGTCAAGGTAATAAAGACGTAAATCGAAATCGAAGAAAAGCTTGCAAAAGTTGTTTCTTTGAAATAAACTCCATTGTAGCAATTGAATTTCCTATAAACGGAATAAAAAGCTCTCCTAGAAATTTGATCAGATGTCTTTTTTTTTAGAAAGCTTTTCTTTAGTAGGTTTCTTTTTCCTTTTTTTTTCTTTTTGAAAGTGGTCTTCGTGATTCGAAAAAGTTACAAATCAATAAAAACAAAAGTTTCCATCATCAAAAAGTTACGGAACTTTTATATTTCCGCTGGTTTTTCCTTACCGAAATCCTCGAATATATAAATTTGTTTTACTATCAAAAGACATTTCAATGCAAAGCCTGCTTTCTGTAATGTTTCGCAAATGATTTACATTACTATAAAGTGTATCAAAATGTTTATCCATCATTTGCAATTTGGAATTCTAAAAAAATTTAATAAATAATTCCTCTAGATTTTTGATGGAACCATGAAATACGAACTAAAATAATGATTAAAAGCATTTTAAATAGCTTAATTGATATAATGATTTAAATAATATTTAATGAAAGTTTGTCCGCCTTTTTTCTATATATATATATATATAAGAGGATGTTTGCATATACGACCTGGCTTCACTTCAACACCGCCCAACCAATCACTATGAAAATTGAAATGTATATGTATTTCTTGTGGAGAAGGATTTTGTGCTATCCTCCTTGTTGCAGCTCCCCCCCCCAGATGGTGCTACAACACATCAACTTCACCACCGTTCAATCGATCCCCAAGTTGCCAACACGGTCGCCAAAAATGATGCCAACTTGACTCTATCGCATACATTTCGCTATGTTTCTATTGAGAATCGCCATTATATTGTAAGGAACTGCGTTGCTTGCGAATATTCCAATTTTAACATAAATACAACAGAAAGTATTAACGTATTACACATCCAGATATATAAATTATTTACTCTGTTTTATGCGTTCATTACAAAAAATTTGCAACAATGTGTTACTTTTGCTGAGCGGCGATCAGTTTAGGAAGGGGTTTTCATAAATCGACCCACAAGAGAGTACGGGGCGTCACAAATAAAAAAAATCCTTTTTATCAGCTATTACACCTTCCGACATTAAATTTAACATATATATATAGTTCACCTAAGAAATGCAAAAAGCTTTTTTTTTTAATTGGCAATTCACATAAAATAAACTCATTAAAAACTTCTTTATCCTTGAATCTGTATTGTTTAACTTTTCAACTCACCCGTGGGAAGAACGGGTATACCAGCCAGTTTATGTATGTAATAAATCTTAATTATACATATTTCCGAAATATTGCTAATAAAAGTTCAAAATATTTATTTTATTGAAGAACGCAATTTGAGAATTTTTATTTTTGATATAAGACGGTTGCCATAGTAACAGAGTGGTTAGGATCGCGAACTTATGTCTGACCTTACTTTTGCCGAGTTATGAGTTTTGGTCCTGATGTCATTAAGGACCTTCCAGGTAGAGGGGTTGAACGCACGTTAAATTTATGGAAGCTCAAAATTTTCACATAGGTGTGGGGTGGAAGATCGATGAGTAAGCTGTCAGCTCCTATGTCGTCCTCGTCACTTTACCCGAATAGTACTTGAGTTTTCTAAGCGTGGGTTTCTTGCTGTTTTCCATTTTCCTTTCTATAAATGGTGTAGGATTATTTTTTCGTTTGTTACTATTTATTCATTGATTAAATTTAATGATTCTAATAAAATAGTTTAGTAAAAAAGAAATCACATTCACAGAAATTAGGCCATCCCAGGTGGGATTCGAACCCATGACCTTTGGATTAGAAGTCCAACACGCCATCCATTGCGCTACAGGGACACAATGAACGATTTTTCTTTCTATATATGTTGTTGGACTATTATTTTTGTTTGTTCTATTTATCCATTTTTAAATTTAATTAATGAATACATATTTGAAAAAACTGTATTAATATCAAGTGTCATTCACTAAAAATTATAAAAAATGTATTATAAAAAAAATATCCTCTAAAAATTTTAAAAATGCATGAGCTATAATAGAGTAGGAATTGAAAAAAATAACATGGATTGTCTGGAAGAATCAAAATTGATAGAATAGTGTAAAACCATTCCAAATTGAGCATTAAAAATAAACGCGAATATCACATCGTAATGAGCCTAATTTTCTGTCCTTCCTTGTTTCATATTCTTTTAATCTTCTCCTGTTGTTGTTTTTTTACATTTGGAGTTATCAATTACATTGAAATGATATTTCCAAGTTTGAACTAAAACTAAGAAAATTTATAAATTTCCCCCAACCCAGTAGACAAAATTTTGTGTGAAAACTGTTTTTATGAAGTAGTTATCAAAAATCGTCTAATTGCTTGAGATATACCGTTTCTATATGTCTCTTCTAAAAATATATGAGCAACCCCGTAAATCGTTTTATTTTTCATCCGACTCATCGAAGTGATAATAGCTCTCACAACCGACAGTGAATTTAATTAAAAATCTGTTCTGTTCTATCCTCCGACACAAGTGATACTTATTTCTAATAGTCATAATGGTATACTTATTTGCTCTCTATAAAAATAGCTCGTGCACATAACCGACTCTTATAATTTTCAATTTGGTCTATTATATTAGAAACAATTCTTTATGTTATATTTGCTAATGAAATTTTTATATTGAGTTGATCTTTTTCGTAAAATTTAGCTTGGTACATCATCACAAAGCTAAAAAAAGATATTCATTTATTTGGTTTTTTGCAGAATAGTATAAAATATTCTTAAACAAGAATTAAATAATTCCTATTTTCAAAATAAAATGGTAAAGAAATAAAAAAAAAATTACGAAATTCCACTATTTTGAATATATTGATTGATTAATGGGCTCAATTCTTGACGATCACGTGGTGAAGACAAACACTTGTTCTCCATTGAATTCAAAACAGACGTCAAACCAATTGTACTTATTGTTCTATCTGTAGAATTTGAGTAAAATTTCAAATTTTATAATTGGATAAAAATATTAAAGTGTTATAAAAATAAATTTCTTCAAAGGATTTTAAAATTAAAAGAAAAATCTTACTTTATTGCATGTGTTTTTAAATAAATTGTATTTGTGCGTTATTATTGTTGACAGATAAGTACTTTTTAAGAGAAAGTTTCTGAAAAGGTCAAAAGTTGGCAACAATGAAGTGTATAAACTTATTAGCTGGGTGAGTGAGTGAGTGAATATTAACTTCCCACTGCTCAGCTACACGAGGGGTTTGGGGGACGGTTTGGACTTGTTAGCTGGAAACCCAGGATTGCTTTTATCGTGTGACTATGACGTCACATAAGTGTTTGATTTGATTGGCTAAAAACACGTGGTTATCATTATCACGTGACTATGACGTCACATGAATTGAGCCCATACCTTATATATCCTGTCTTGTATACACCTTAATATCCCATTTTTCTTTAAATATATCCTGATTAACATTGCTTTTAATTTATCTGTTTTAGTTCCTAAGCAAAAACATCTAAGTATAATTAACTTCAGATTGGAATTTTTGCGTATGGACACTTTTTATTTACACTTCACTTCCTAATATTTGAATTTACTTTCTGCTAATGGTACGCAGGGATTTCAAAAAGTAAGGTAACAAGAGCCCTGATAGGGGTGCAAATTCTCCGTGCGAAAAACATTCAAGGGAGAGTTATATTAACGTCGCATTATAAAGCTACACGAGGGCTATTGGTGACGGACCCCGTCATTTTGAACCATGGTCAAGAGACGTCTACACCTGAGCATTCCCATCTCCAAACTACCCCACCACACCAAGGGAAGTCTCGACAGATTTGACGTGCATTGGCACCTCAACACGACGGGTCTTCAGTGGCATGAGGTTTAAACTCATGGCATGCCAGCCACGAGTCCGAGACCTTGACCACTAGGTTACCGTGATTTATCACAGCATTCAAACGGTGCCAGTAGACGGAATCTGTTCTCTAGTAACATGAATAAATCTCATTTCGAAAATGGCTGCATTCACGGAAACATGGTTCGCGATTGAAATAAGAAGTGTGATACGGTTTTTGAGTTTAAAGAAAAACTAACCAGCTGCAATTCATGGGCAATTGGTAGAAGTGTATAGTATCACAGTGTTATATCACAAAAACAGGTGTGGGTTTGGTGTACGAAATTTGACTAAGGCAGAACGGATGTGCGATCAAAAGCGTAACAATCAACCACGCCCACCGCAGATGTTAGTCGTGTCCAAGCTTTGACTCAAGATACTCGTCACATTACTCTGAGTAAAACAGCAGAAGAACTCAATATATCCATTGGTAATTCCCACAATATTGTGCATTCACAGCTTAGACGCTGATTTCTACGATGCTGGTTTTGACGATATGGTGTAACAATGGGACAAATGCCTCGATAAGTAGTGGCTACGATAGCTAAGTGGTCAAGGTATCGGATCATGGCTAGCGTGTCATGAGTTCGAGCCCCAGTACCCCTGAAGATCCGCCGTGTAGGGGAGCGATGCACGTTAAATCTGTCGAGAGCTCAAACGTCCTCCCGTTGGTGTGGTGTGGTAGTTAGGAGAGGGGGGTGCCAGCTCAGGTGTCGTCCGCGTCACTTGACCATGGTTCAAAATGACGCGGTCCATCGCCAAAAACCCTCGTGTAACTGAACAGTGCGACCTTAATATTCACTCACGCCTCGATAAGTATAATGACTATGTATGGAAGTAATATGTACCTGTGCTTTATATTTTCATTTCAAAACGTTTACTCTGAAGTGGATTGTTACCTTCTTTCTTTGCAACACCTATGTATATGGAGTAGTGTATTTTCCTTACTCAGAAATTAAAATTAATATCTAGAATTCAAGCAAAATACTCCCCGACTCACTCTCTCTCTCTCTCTACTCTATCTCTTTCACACACAGAGAAATTTAAAGAAACATTAAAGAGAAACAGAAAAAAAATATTGAACAAATGCATCTGAATTGCAAGAAACGCATCGTTAAGTCCTTCATACACTCGAAAACAAATAAAAACAAAGGCTAAGTCGCTTAAGAGTTATCCAAGATAATGCAAACTGTACTAGAAGCGAGAAATGTTCACAACAAACAAAAAAATAGAGGACATCCATAAAAGTCATCAGCACAGTTCTCCATTGTTTGCAGTTGTTTTATGTATATTTGTCCATCATTCGAGATTTTTTTTTTAAGTACCTACACGCTGCTTTTACTTTATAGGCAGCAGCTATTTTGAGACGCTTGTTATGTGAACACTACTGTAGTGTAGTAGATTGTTTTAGAAGTGTAAACTCAGGCTTCAAAATAAACATAAAGCATTGAGCAAAAAAACATTCATGTGTTTCATGGGACATGATGTGAAATGAATGTTTCACATGTGGTTTTTTCACAAATTAAGTTATAATGAAATAAGAACAAATTTATGATCTAAAACAAACTTAATTTATATTTTTATAAATAGTAAACAGGCACATAGAGAGAGATCGGATAGCAAAATAAATAAACTAAATAAAAGAATTAAATTACACATAAATCTAATAAGCCCCTTCTTTAAAATTTTCTATTTATATTCTTGGTTAAATTTTTCTTTTTGTGCTATTAATAGTATAATGATTACTTTACATGTTGTGTGTTTATTACAGAGAAAAATGTAAGGTGTCTATTAAGGAAATTATTCTTTTAAAAAGGGTCGATTTGGCAAAAGCTTGGAAATTCCTTACATAAATTATTGGATGTCAATAATTTGTTAAAGGGATTTTTTTTCATTTATTTAGTCTCTAAGTGGAGTATGTCAGATCTGTTGGATAACGTGGATCAAGTGAACAATATTAATGTTTAGGTGAGGGGAAAAAAATTTTAATGTAAAAATTTATTAGTAAAAAATAACAATAAAACAATACATAAAAACAATAACAATGGATAAAATCAAGATTTTCTTCTAGGCACTTGTTTTCGGTTCTTTGCTGTATTTGCTACTTCGCGAAAGAGGAAATTTATTCTCTCTCTTTGTGATTCATTTTTTCAAAATATTGATCACAAATGAATGTTTGCTATTAGGACACACAAATTAAATACTTATTTCCAAGATCGTGATTAACAATTCTTTGCTCCAATACGCCTTTCGAACATGAAAATAATTTCAAACATTTTTCATTATTTTCAAATCTGGTTATTAAATTTGTAAATTATAAGATATGTTTTGATTTTTTTTTAAATATAAATCAGTCATAGTAATATAAATTAGCTTTGTGATTTTTAAGCAATAGCAAGTCCTAATTTACTTTTGCTTTCTGAATTTATTTATAATGTGAAGAGTAGCGTACTCAGAAATTTTTCAAGGGGGATCCAGGGTCGAAAGTCCACTATTCTCGTATCATGCTACAAAACGCTTCCAACATATTCTTTTGATTTTTGCCAATTTTCATGGGGAAAAACAGTAAAAAATTTATTGAATAGATAATCAGCACATTAATTAATAATAACAAATATTTAATTAAATTTTACCAACTAAAACATAGGATTATAATCAATCGAGAAAAAAATCAAGGGCTTTGGGGGATCTGGACACGGGAACCCCCCCCCCCTTGTGTGTGCCACTGATATGAAGAAATTTAAAATTACGGAATCATTTTTCTGGCTGTTATTAATACCTAATAATTTAGAGCAGTGTTACCAAACCTTTTTATTGCCGCGGACCGGTCAACGTTCGATGAATTTACTGCGCCTCATTGGGGGGGGGGGGGAGTTGATTGCTTATGTTTGGATTGTTTTGTGTGATTTAATCATTTTAATTTTTAATGCCTTAAGAATAAAACAGTTACATCAAAAAGTGGATATAAAGTGATTTAACATGGAATATAAAGTGGCTTTCATGGGAAACAACCCGATTGAGTGAGTGAATATTAACGTCGCACTGTTTTAGCTACACACGAGAGCTTTTTGGCGACGGACCGCGTAATTTTGAACCATGGTCAAGTGACGCGCACCACACCTGAGTGGCACCTCCTTCTCCTAACTACCACACCACACCAACGGGAGGATGTTTGAGGTCTCGACAGATTTAACGTGCATCGCTCCCCTACATGACGGGTCTTCAGTGGTACTGGACTCGAACTCATGACACGCTAGCCATGATCCAATACCTTGACCACTTGGCTACCGTGGCCACAAAACAACCCGAGAGAAATACACCATGGTAAATGAAATAGAAATAATTTGATTTTCCTTTTTTGTGCGCTCCGCTACTATTAGATCCATAGACCGGGGGTTGGGGACCACTGATTTAGAATATTCGTACAAAACGAATGCTTAAGTGTTTTAGTAAAATTACTACAAATATTGATTTTAATTCGAGTTGTAATTTGTAAGAGTTCATTACTCTTAAACACTATAAATATTTAAAATATTCTAAAACTAATTCGATTATACTCGAAAAAACTTACTTATATATATATATATATATATATTTAGAATATCTATCCGAAATGTAAAATAGGTATCCTTGAATAAATATTCGGAAGTTATACGAAATTTAAAGTTTACCTTCAAAAAGAAAAAAAAAACTGAACAATAAAATGTTTATTCCAATTTCGAACAGCCGTGATTATACAAAAATGAATAAAAACAGTCAAATAATAAAAAAGAATTAAACTTTTAACTATGCCGAGATATAAAAAATGCGGTAAATCAAACATAAAAAGAGAACTTTAATAGTTAAAATAATAATTCTCTTCATTCTTACATTTGAGATGCCATTAACTCAAATATTCATATAAATTTCAGAATAAATCACTCAATTCGCAGGACGAAAAAAAGAACAATTATGAGCAAATATGGATTCACAAATGGCAGCAATACATTTCAATATCACATAGAAATTTGTCTAGAATTGTATAAAAAATTTGTTCCTATTATTAAACTTTTAAAACTGTTGATAACCTTTACTCTTTTTTTTTTGTAAAAGTTTTACTTTGAATATTTGCAACATAAATACTTAATTTTATATTAGATTTTGTATATTGGCACAATAGAGTCATCGTTTGGCTGTTGCAATGAACAACATGATATCGAAGAAGCTACGTGTATTTAAATATCAAACGTAATAGTAAACTTGTTATGATTTTAAAAGCGCGCTTTGCTAGACTAAATCATTCAAATCCCTTTTTTTAAAGTTTGCACATCCTTATCATCTCGACTATTTATCCTATATAAACAAACAAGCTTTTTAATGATTTTGTTCTTATTTTAAATTTTATCAGCTTTTATTTATTAATTGCTGACTTCACTAAAGCAATTAGAAACTAAAATAATATTTTTTTATTAATTGAAAAAGAACACTTTACATTTGAGATAAATAGTATGTTAAAGTGTGATTTCTCTTTTGTTTTAGAGATATAAACTTTAAACATTGCTTACTTTGTTTTGTATAACATTTGTAAATATAAAATCAATGTCGGCCGACTCGCCCAGAAAAGTAAAACAAGATTCTGACTTCTTGCATTCATATATATCGTCGATCTAATTATCAGAATGAGTGACTCCTTCTGTGGTGCTAATTTGAAATAGGAGTGCTACGCGCCAAGTTCCTGTTTATGTTCGCCAAGATGGGCGATAACATGACAATATGGTTACCTTGATATTCTTATCGTGTAGTAATGTGATTGCCATGGGGATAACGCATATTAGAGTTAATTTTTATTGGTTTATTTCCGCGGCAACCCTATTAATTTCAGACAATTTTAATTCGAATTTGCGATTCATTCGGATTTAAAATTCGATTTTAATTCACATTTTTTTTCGCCGAGCGCTGTTTGGCACTATTAAGGAATCGCGCCAAACAGCGCTTGGCGCGTAGCACACTCTTGTATCAAATTTAGTTCCTTAACGCATTCTCATAATTAGGCCGACGACATATTCTTCGTGACTTTAGTGCGAAAGAAAAAAAGTTTGAATTCCTTAACTGAAATGTTCGTTTCATACAATATGTTTTTAAAAGATGCATACATTTAAAAAGGAAACAAGCGTTAATAAGAATTTAAAGACATCGCATTTTCTTTATTTCTGCATTTATTTCAATAAAAAGCTTTTTTTTAAAAATTAATTTTTAATTAAAGGACCTACTTAGAGGCATGGTCGATTCGCCATTTTAAAGTGACCTTTGAACTTTTCCCAATCCGAATCTGCGCCGGTTTGGAAAGCGCCCTAAGCGCTCCACTAAAACGGAAAATTAAATCCTCCCAAATGTCAGATCCTTTCTTTAATGAACCCCCAAAGATCTGTTTACGGGGCGATCGTAAGAAGATTACTGGGGTTGGAGCGGCCTCTAACAAGCACGAGTCCCGGGGATATTCGGGATTATGTCGAATCCCTGTGTTCTTTCCCTTACCTTTAACATTTTGGACACCTCACTTCGCGTCTTGTTAGTGCGATGGAGAGGGGTGGAAAAAAAGGGGGCTTTAAGGGAAGTCTGAAAGGAAAGGCTCTTAATGAATTCGGGTCAAATTTATACAAACGAAGAGCTCGCGATAGGGAAATATCGGAAATTATTTTTGCAGCCGTACACCCGAACGGAGTTGGAAAAGGGAATTTTTCGTTCGAAATGGGAAAGCTTCTAATTTATGGAACATCATCATGAAATTCGATACGAATGACTTTCAATATGCATTTAAAATAAAAATGAGTTTGTTTGTAAAAAGGTAACCGTAATTTTTCGCGTTCTAAAATTTATATTCCTTTTTTTTCCATAAATGCGCTAATTGCTCTCGGGACTTTAAAAAAGTGTTTTTATAAAATTATTACACTATTTAAGCCGATAGTGAAAATTGCATGAATCGATCTTCGAATTGATCTTTAAGGCTTTCCCAGACTGCCCATTTTGGATTCGTGAATAGAACTTTACTCTCTCTCTCCAAAGGAATTCATTATTTTCTCTTCACTCTTGACTAGGGCATCTATTTGAGTACACTAAAATGTATCTAAAAGAGAAAAAAAATGAATGTTTCTCTGAAATGATATTGCTATTTATTTCTTAGATTGAAAACTCCTCAAGCTATTTTTTAAAAGAAACATATTATGTAATATGTATAATCAGCCTTTTGAGAACCAATAGTTGAAAAATATCAAAAGAAAAAAAATGGATTGTATTAAAAAATGAGTAGCGAATGGGAGACAATTAGGTTAAATTAGTGGTAAATATGAGACAAATATTAATTCAGAATATCTTCCAAAACCAGCATTTTATTTACAGTACGTTAACTAACTGAAATTCTATTCTATTGCCAGAAAACATTTTTACATTAGATAAGAAATAAATTACAAAATAAATCGTCTGCTAAAAAATATTTGGCAAATAAGAGTTATATTATTATTAAAATATTAATGCACAAATTATTATCTAATTAACAAATAATTAATAAACAATGAACTTATAATTAAATAATAATTAAGTTCATTTTAATTACAATTTTAAACCTGCAAAAAAAAATGCTTTCCATTTTAAATTAAATCAGTTGTCAAGAAAAAAAGTAAGAGCTAAATTTCCTCTACTGATAGTATGTGACTGTGTTTCTAAAACCTTTTTTAAGTGTATGCTTTTTAAAGGTTTCCTGATGAATATTTTTGCTCGGATCTGAAATCTACTTTCCTCATTCAATACTCCTCCCGTAGTTTTAATACCACGAGCAAATGATGGGACCCAAACTTGAACTAGAGCCCCACTCTCCACGTCAACATAAAGACTTTCAACAATGGCAGGGTAACGGCAATCCAGGGGCCATGTTCAAGAGTTCGTTGCCATCATTTCATGAGTTCGAGACCTAGAGCCATTGAAAACTCATCGTGTAGAAGAGGCTGATGCATATTATATGCCGAGACTCAAAATTCACCCATCGGTGGGGGTGTAGTAGCATGGAAAGAGGGTGCTTGCTTAGGAGTCGCCCTCGAAATTACTAAATCCGTCGCCAATAGCCCTCGTTTTGCTTTACACACACACACACACACAATGCGACTTTAATAAACATTGAATCACTCTCAGAATCAAACTTACAGCTATTAAAAGATAAAACTCTAGTAACGATGTTAATGAAACCTATATTATATACAATTGACTCTCGCTAATTTAAACCTTCGATAATACGAACCTCTCGCTAATTCGAAGTACATGCTCAGTCCCTAGAAAAACTCTTGATATTTCGAACTAAAACAATATGTTTTGATGCACTCAATACTTTGAAGTAAAATTTGTGGCTGGCCAAACTACAACATGGGATTATTCGAAGTTATCTTGTATATCTCTTGATAGTTCGAACACTCTCCAACCTGTAGCAGTGGCGGATTAAGCGGGCGTCGAACCTAGCGGCCGCCAGGGGCCCCCAGCGCTAGTAGGGGCCCCAAGCGTGATGAGTCAAAGGCCAGCTACAAACCAACCACGCCACCTTGGAACAAGAAAGGAAAAGAAAGCAAATTTACAATGAAAACCCCACAAGAAGTTTATCGAGATGTAAAAGAAATCCTAATCTAGAAAAACTTTTGAAAATATTTTTAACAATACCGATATCGAGTGCATCAGGTGAGGGATCTTTTTTAGTTTTAAAACGTACTATGGGAGAAGTACTATGGGAGAAAAGAGAAATTGAATAACTTGGCCATATTATATACAGAACAAAATGTTTTGGACAAAATAGATATGGTGAAAATAATTGATGAATTTACCAAAGAGAAATCAAACTGTACAGCAAAACTGTAAGCTCTTAAGTAAGGTTTTAAATTTTTCTTATGTACAGTTCAGAGTTTTTGTTTAGCCAATGAGTTTTATCATATCACTACATTTTATTTTGAGAATTTAAAGTAAGCGACTCTTTTCACTACTTTAGTTTTCGACTCTCAAGCTCATGGGCCTCAAACCTTTTACTGCCAGGGGCCTCCAACTACCTTAATCCGCCTCTGACCTGTAGCAAACAGGTTGGAGTTTACATGTTTTGTGTTGTATTATTTCTGTGTGTCTCCCCTGTAACGTAGCCCATTTGATGACCATCTGTCTGGCATCCCTTCTTTGTGTTTTCCGATTCCTCCAGCAAAAAAACATACAAAAGTTTAACACGTGGCCTTACTATACATGTGTTCAGAAAGAATGGTCCGCTATTGTGAAGAAGTGCGTAGGATTGTGTATTTTGCGTCAGAAGGACGTGACGACTTATGACTCATCGTATGTGACACCAAATTGGGCATGGGCCGGACTGGACCTTGCCTTGAAGAACCAATGGTGTTAAGGACAGAATCTGAGGGGAACCAATAACAGATTAAACAGATTTTCAAAGATAGCAAATTTTTTCGTCAAAAAAGATTCAATACGTACAGTATATGCATTCTTTTAATATTCGTTTTTAATACATAAATGTATTCTTTTAATACAAGACTTTTAACTTTTGTATAATATTTATACTGTATAATATGTATTTTTTTAAAAATAATTTTATACATATGTACATTCAATTGTTGTTTTATTACATAGTTTCAAATTTCAATGTGTTAGAGAAAAATTTCTCTTCGTGTATTTTGGGAGTTTTTCCTACCCTCTTGATAATATGAAGTTTTTCATTGGTCCCTCCAACTTCGAATTATCGACTGTCAATAAAGTGTATAGTTTAGCTATTTCATGAAATAACTGGACAAGTCAGTTAAGTTTATAATAGATGAAAAATGTCATGCTTTATCTAGGTATTATATGAAACAACTAGTTATTCTAAGAAACAACTAGTTATTCTAAGAAATAACTTGTTATTCTATGAAACAACTAGTTATTTTATGAAATAACTAATGACAAACTGTTAAAGTAAAAAATAAAAATTTTAAAGTTATTTTATAAATTAATTGATCATAAATAGCAAAAGTCTCTCTAAAATATATTTTATTGATAATTGATGTTTAATTGATGAATAAGGAAAAGCAGACAATTTTATTATTATTTCCAAATTACAAACATTAGTTAAGAAAAAAGAGGGGGGATATATTTTGCATCAAAATGAACTTTTCTACTCCTTTTTAATTTTAAGGATATCATAATTCTGGCGTAACTAATAATCACTTTTTTCTGTGCTGTCTTAGCACTTTTTACTTCTGCCATCAAAGTTAATAATTTTTCGCGAGTAGGTGCAGCACTGTTTTCCTTTCTCCCCACGCTTATTTAATAAAGATTCAAATCTCTCTTGCATTATATCTTTCTTATTTACAGGTTGGTCTCCCGTTCCTGCAAAGTCGTTGCTTGACAACAGGTTGCAAAAATATTTGTTAATAATCCAAAATCTAAAACTCTAACATAAATAAACCGCCTAAATTCTACGTTTAAAAGCAACGGAACGAAGGGTTACACACACCAAGTAATCCTTATTTTATAGAATACCTAGTTAAATAGTAGAATTCAACAGTTTTATATACTTTAATTTTCTCTACTTATTTCAAGAAATTACTCGCATCGAGTTATATTCTATGAAATAACGGATTTCCCACTATATAACGGTAACATATATATATGAATGAGTTTTGTGCAATTACTCCATCTCAAACACACATCTGCCAAATACAATGAAGATTTATTGAATTCTAAAAAGGGGGGAAACATTTACCCTCCACCCTACTCATCTAAATACAAACTCTGGTCCATCTCGTGGAAATGGCTCTTCTTTTCTTTGAAGCAATGATATGAAACAGAAGAGGAGGAAAAAAAAAGGAACCAATCCCTGACTTTCTCTTGCGTGCAAGTTCCCCAAAGGCATATTTTTCCGGCACAAGTTTTTCAGTGGCAGGCACTTTCTTGATGCCCGAACAGGATATCCCCCGACTGTTTTCAGAATTTATAATGAAGGTGCGTGGCAGGGCTCCAGCCTCTCAATTGGCTACTTAATGCTAATGCATTGCGGCTTCTGTATAATAAGGGAGCTGTTTTTCCGCCACCCCACGCTGAGTTTTATGAAAGCGATACCTTCCTCCTGTCTTTGACCCGACGAAGCATTTTTTTCTTCTCGGCCCCCATTGTGGAAAGCTTCTGGGGAAAAGTAGTTTTCCGTCCCCAGGTGGCTGTTACGCAGAAGCTGGCGAATAATTAAGAGTTCCGATTTTTTTCTCATCTGGACCGGCCCATTGATTTCTTTCGAAAACTACCTTCTCCAGTCAATGGCTTGCTTATCATTATGGAAGATAGATACAACCCTGATTTCATTAAAAAATATGGTTTTTCCCTTCCTATATAAATATATTTATCTTTTCACATCATGTTTCAAATCGGTTGAAAGTAGATTTTTTTGGTGTTCACGTTCAGACTCGTATATTAATTTCTTCGCAATCAGTAGCCGTTGTAGTCTAGAAGTTACGTTAATGAATTGTTGGTTGGAGAGTCGTGGTTTCCATTCCTGGTGCCACTGAAGACTTGCCGTGCTGAAGGGGTCGATTCACTTTAAATCTGTCAATGTGTTCCTGTGGCAGGATGGGGATGTTTGGAGAGCGGGTTCCAATTCAAGAGTCGTCCTCGTCACTTGATCTAGATTTAAATTTACGAGAGCCTTCACCAATAGCTCTCGTGTTACTTTATACTCTAACATTTTTTTAACTCTATCTCACTCAATGAAATTATATAACTTGAAATTATATTTAATTATAATAAATATCCAATTAAAATTTATTTTCTTACAATTGCTTGGATTTTATTCTTATTGAGTTTTACTATGGAGTGCTTGAAAGATTTTTTTTTACATATAAATACTAATGGCTTGTTAAATGTATAAAGGAACATTTTTTTTATTGTGGAGGATTTACTTATTTCAGAGGTATGGCTTATTTATTCTTTTACTCCCACCTCCCAATACATCACATAACCACCCCTTCGTAGAAAACGGTGATATTGGGGAGCGAATTACCTAACTTTTAATTGGCAGTTAAGGGATTAAATATAAACCGTACAAATTATCAAGATAAATATTAATTTTTGGATATAATTTTATATGTGACAAGTCCATGACGTGACTGGTAATTATTAAACTTCTTCTAAATTTAGTATTGTTAAAAGTTGGTTATAAAATACATTGTGCAGGACTAATACATTTATAAGTGTATTACAACAGTGTAATACGGTGTTTTTTATTATGTCACAATGTATTTTATTTGTTTACTTTCCATAAATTAATAACTTCTTAAATAATCTTTTGTTTTCAACTTTTCAATAGGCATGCGCCCCCTCATAGAGTTATTACGCCCCCCAGGGGTTGAGAAACACCGCCCTACTATATAACGATCCTTAGTGACATAAAAACTCAAGCCGAACGACCAGATTACTACAGTGGAGCTGTGAGGCGTGAGTGAGTGAATATTAACGTAGCACTGTTCAGCTATATATATATACACGAGGGCTTTTGGCGACGGACCTCGTCATTTTAAACTATGGTCAAGTGACAAGGACGACATCTGAGCTGGCACCACCCTCCTAACTACCACACCACACCAACGGGAGGACGTTTGAGCTCTCGACAGATTCAACGTGCATCACCCCTACACGGCGGGTCTTCAGTGTTACTGGGCTCGGACTCATGACACGCTAGCGATGATCCGATACCTTGACCTCTTGGCTACCGCGGCCACAAAGTATTGTTGGGTGAGAGAGTGAGAGAATATTAACGTCGCACTGATTAGCAACACGAGGGCTTTTGGCGACGGTCCGCGTCATTTTGAACCATGGTCAAGTGACGCGGACGACACCTGAGCTGGCACCCCCCTCTCCTAACTACCACACCAAAATATTGTTGGAAGACAGGAATTAATCACAAATAAGCGATTTCCAGTCTGCACAGCCTTTGCAATATAAATCAAGTGTTTCTTCTTAAACATCCGAGCCCACGCACTCTGACAGAGAGAGAGAGAAAAAAGTGCTGTCAAAACAATTACTCTCACTCGGGGCTTCCAGCCTTCACGTAATCCAGCAAATCCACATCCCGGTATTACCTCAAAAAGGAAGGGAAAAAATCGATAGGTTGATACAAGGTGTATTTTTGTAACCGAGTAGGACGTTGAATAAGAGTAAACAATGTAACACCAGGTTTTCTTTCTTTTTTTTTTTTTGTCCTTGTTTTTCTTTAAAGGATTAAATAGCGGCATTTAATGTATCTTTATTACAATTTTATTTTCCAATAAATCTCAAGGCTGTGTGTCGTAGATTTCACTGGAAGATAAAAAGGTTACTTTATCTTGTTTAGTGAATGATATATTTTTTACTGTGGCGCGTGTAATGTATTTTTAATCTCGAGTACACTGTTGTGAGTATATTTTTTTACCCGGATATTCTATATTTATTCGGTTCGATAGTCTAAAAATTAAATTTACTAACAACATGTACGAGTTTTAAATCTCAAATATTTCACGGCATCGTTTATTGTTTGCTATGAAAGTTATAAATTAAAGAATAATTTAAAATAGGTACTTGATATTATACTAGCTGGTATACCCGTTCTTCGCACGGGTGAATTGAAAAATTAAACAATACAGATTGAAGGATAAAGAAGCTTTTAATGAGTTAATTTGACGTAAATTGCAAATTAAACAAAAAAAAAAGATTTTTGCATATCTCAGCTGAACAAAAAAACCATATTTGTCAAATTTAAAGTCTTAAAATGTAATAGCTGATAAAAAGGATTTTTTTTTATTTATGGCGCCTCGTAACCATCTTATGGGTCGATTTTTGAAAACACCTTCCTAAGCTAATCTCTGCTCAGCAAAAGTAACACATTTTACAAATTTTGTGTAGTGGACGTTTAAAATAGTGTAAATAATTTATATCTGGATGTGTAATACGCTAATATTATTTTCTGTTGTATTTATTCTATGTTAAAATTATAATATTCGCAAGCCACGCCGTCCCTTACATTATAATGGCGATTCAATGGAAACAGCGAAATGTTGGTGATACAGTCAAGTTGGCATCATTTTTGTTGACAACGTTGGCAACTTAGTGATTGATTGAATGATGCAGAAGTTGCTTTGCTGCAAAGCCACCTGGTGGAGAAATGAAACAAAGAGGTTAGCACAAAAACCTTCTCCACAAAAAAATACATATACATGCCGATTTTCATAGTGATCGGTTGAGCGGTGTTGGAGTGAAACGATTTCACGTATACAAACATCAATTTATATATATATAGAGAGATTTTGCTGTATTGAATAAATGTTTGTCGATTTCGGAGTGACACAGAAGTCCACTAGCCACAAACAATACACAACGTAATTTTTAGCCACGAACAAATGCTGAGGTCGCAATCAGAGTCAGCACTCCATTCTCCACATCCACATTGGGTAGGCATCAGTGGATGAAGCACTCAATCACGGAACTTGCTTGTAAGAACCTTTTAAGGCATGAGCTTACTAAGCCCGTGCCCATTGCCTCAGTCACGGTAGGGGGTCTCTTTGTTCCCGATTCGGCCTCAATAAGATTATGATCTGAATAATTGTATTCGTCAAACGTTATTCCTGGATATGTTCTCTGAAAATTTGGCATTTTTTCGAACGATATGCCAACAGACATCAGTGGCAAAACTGTATTATTATTCCTTGTCCTTAATGAATTTAAGCTTGGGCCAACTACATTACACCATCATTTAGCCGAGAAATGGCAGTCTATCTAACCAAGTTGTGAGATTATGAGTCATGCACATTTCTTTGCCACCGGTTACCGTTTGAGAGCGTATGCTATATTCTGTGAATATAAAAGGGAAGAGGGATGGGGCTTACTTTTGAATAGTGGCCCTTGGGCCTCAAGAAACTGTAAGACGTCATTGCTGGACTGAAAACATCCCTGAATTGCAACTGTACTTTGTTTTCATTCTATTATATCTCATTATCTTCAGCGTTAAGCTCAATTACATGCCCGCCGTTTTGAATAAAGAACTCTCAGCTGCGCTTGCAAGGGCACTGAGTCACGAAGTCCTTAAGTGGTGCGTGAAATGAAATTCAGTTTAGGCAGAGTCTTCGTCACTTGTCAGAAGATCCAAATTGCGGGAACCATTGACAACAGCGCTCGTGTTACTTCTAGAACGACTTTATTTCACAATTTAGAAATTTATTACTTTTATTAAGATTTTTTTTATACAGGGTGTATCAGTACAATGGTCTTACAAACTTTCAGGACAGATATAGTACACCTAGATGATGGGAATCTCATAGAAATCACCAGGAAAGCTTTTCCGACCATGTATAGCCATGTGATTTCCCATCACCTAGGTATACAATGTATGCCCTAAAATTTTGCAACTATTTTACTAATGCACTCTGTATATGTGTGATCTCTTGAAATTCTATATATAGTATAGTTTATTTGTATTAAATTCCTTATTAACCGGAAGATCCTGGATTTAAAAAATGTGCATAATTTTGGTAAATATGAGACACGTATCGATACCACATTGTTTTTCTTCCCAAAACAGTTTTTTTTTCTTTCACAGAAATGTTCCTGTAAAGAAATGTGACTCAAAAAATAATCTTGCAGTAAGGTTTTACTTTTTGATTGAAATTAACCTAAAATCTCTTTACAACTAATTTTTTATCCTGTTATTTAACGAAAATATGTTTTGAAGACTGATTAAATAATTTCTGGTTGTGCAATTGCGACAAGCGTGGAAGATTATATTTGATGAATAGAATCACAACATATATATCACTCGCGACAGAAGAGATGTTGACGAAAGAGCTTCAAAAAACATAATAACACACAAAGCTAGGAGAAAACCACTCATTCTCTTCTTCCTTTCTCAATATATTATATTGTGACGATTTATGTATATATATTCTTTTCAACTTGTGTAGTAGCCTCCATAATTTCGCTAAATATGTCTTTACAGAATCCAGGACTCGAACTAGCGGTCTATTAAGTTCTTGTCTGAGAGTCCCCGCTACCACAACTACAGGCTTTTGGATTTGATTTTGAATTCTATTAATGTGTGTGTGTGTCGTATTCTAAAGCAATGTTAAGTCTATTGTCGACAGACCTCGTAATTTTGAGCCTTCGTCAAACAGATTTTGAAAAGAATCAGAATTACATGGGATAATAGCCTTTGTCGCTCCATATCCCACAAAAGTAATAACTGTAACTGAATCAGAATTATACAAACTCTTAATCTTATTTATGGTCCAATCAATGTCTCAATACAATTGGAAATTAATTAATCAGGATACAAAACAATTCCAAAAATTTTGTATTTGTTGTTTCTTTATTCAATCAAATTATTTGAGCAAATTGATAATTCCTTACGAATGGGTTAAAAAACCAGACAATACAAATAAATAAAAATATATGACATCTTGTTTGAAAAAAAATCACTTAACTTATACCCTCCCACGGGGTATAAGCAATAACGAGTGATTATGCTGACGAACTAGTAGCCGGTCTATCGGGAATTCAAGTCCTAATGCCACAGCGTAGAAGGGTCACGGTAGCCTAGTGGTCAAGGTAAAGGACTCATGGCCTGGGCGCGTTATGAGTTACAACCTCGTACTACTGAAAAACCACCGTGCAGAGGGGACCAATGCACGTTAAATATGTCGACGCTCAAACGTCCTCCCATTGATGTGGTGTGAAAGTTAGGCGAGGAAGAGTTGCCAGTCGTCCTCGTCACTTAACCATGGCTCAAAATTACCGAGTTCTGTTGCCAAACGCCGTAGTGTAGCTGAATAGTGCGACGTTAATTGTCGAGTCACTCTAGCTGACTGCAGTGGCATAGTGGCCATAGTCATGAACTCGTGGCCGGAGTGTCATCAGTTCGAAACATAGTGCCCCTGAAGACCTGTCGTGCAGATGATCTGATGCAGATTAAATCTGTCGAGAGTTCAAATCCTCCTGTTGGAGTGTAGTGCCAGCTCCGGTGTCGTCTTCGTCACTTGACCGTAATTTAAAATTACAAGGTGCTGCTTTGTGCTATATGTTAATGTAACTCTTTCTCTCTCTCTCACCGTACATTTTGAATTCGCGCATGTAATGCTGAGGGAGTGAAAGTTTTTATAATGTAACACGAGGACTCCTGGCGGTGAACTTCGTAATTTTGAACCTCGGTCAAGTGACAAGGACAACACTTGACCTGACGTGAATGTAATGCTATGTTTCATTCTGTGGAAATTTCGCTTTCTTTACCTTCACTAGTGTGTCGACTTAAAAGTAATGAAGCACAATCAAAAGAGCAAAAAGTAAAGAAGTTTAATTGACCTTTTGTTTCTCATCCGATTTCTTAAAAATCCCCTTCGATTTCTTAAGAGATACGAAACAAGACAAAAATATTTTTAGGGATTAAAATAAAGAAAATGTATAATGCGCTAAATAAATCTTCCTTCTTTTTTTCTTTCTCTTTCAAACGTTCTTAATTGGATTTAAATCAATACACCATATTTTTAGAAAGGAAAGGATTTCCACAGGGGAATAGCATTACATTCACGAATTCAAAATGGCCGGTAGAGGCTTTAAGTTTATTATTATTTGCAACTTCAGTTATATAATGATTTGACTTCTTATATTTTGATAAACTCTTATACAGTTACATGAAAGAGAGAAGCAAAATTTATTACATAGATTAAATAAACTTTATGTACCACACATCATAGCGCGCTCTACATAAAACTCACACGCAACGGTTGACGGCAAATAATTCAAGCGCACTTTGACTCCACGCACGCGTTATCAATCCATCTTCCGCATTAGCATAGCATTTATTTCCACTATTATATTTTTATTCCTGCCCCCACTGAAAAGGAAACCCTACAATTCGAGTCTGAGGTATTTTTAGCCATCACTTCCCTATATTTAGCAGGTCTTTTCGGTGGATTGAATTCCGCTTTTTCCCAAGAAATGCCTTTTAGTTTGCATAGAAGCGAGAGGAAGAAGCCTTTTTGGAGTGGCCAGAGTAGATTCTTCCGGCCCCAAACGCAGTTCGGAAATTGAATTTAGAATCCAAGCTTTTGTTAAATTCTTCTTCTCTCGGAAGAACGCTGACACCCGATTTCGAATTTCTTTTCCCGGGGAACGAGGTTATTCTTCACTCCGCCGCGGGCCTCAATTACTTTGGCGAATGGTCATTAGAGAGAATTTCGTTCTTTTTAAGCTTTCCCTCCCCCCTTTTCTTTATCTTCCATACTGAAATTACTAGTTTTTAGCCATAGGATCCGTTGGTTTTAATACACTACTTTTGAAATATGTATTAAAAAGTATTCATTCGAAAAAGATATTCTTAGTTGGGTTTTTTCCCTCGGAAAAGGTACTTTAAAAAAAAGAATAGAAGAAGACTTTGGTTGTGTTTTTTCTGGTCGGGGGTTCAGTTATACTGCACATTTAACAATTAAGAAGAAACAAATAGTTTTCCCTTCTTTTCAGACAAATCTACTTGCGAAATCTGAAATTGGGATGTGGCCACGGTTGTGTAGTGGTCAAAGTCACGGACTCAGGGCTGACGTGTCATAAGTTCGAGCTTTGTACCGCTGAATACTCGCCATGTAGAGGAGCCGAGTGTGAGTTGGAAAATAAGTTTCTCCTTTCGACTGTGGTCAGAGTTGTGTATGAAAGTCAAAACATATAGAATGAGACATTAAAGATAAGACAACTTTATTTTTCCGCATATGTATCAAGTACATTGAGACATTTGTCATACCGCTTGATAAGCTTCAAAAGGCCCCACAAGCCTTCAAAAGGCCACTCAGGGCTTTGAATACGGAAGAAGCATTTAACTGTTTGTTTGATTTCAGCATTGCTTCCAAAGTGCCTTCAGGCGATATTCTTCTTCAAATCCGGAAACAGAGGAAAGTTACTTGGTGCAAGATCAGGACTGTATGACAGAGGGTGTAGGTGCTTCCAACCAATAGTTGCAATATTGTTTTACGTTGCCGTCGCCGAATGGGGTCTCACATTGTCATCCAACAACAGAGTGAGTGAATATTAACGTCCCCCTGTTCAACTACACTAGGGCTTTTGGGGACGGTCCACGTAATTTTGAACCATGGCCAAGTGACGTGGAAGACACCTGAGCTAGCTTCCCCCTCTCCTAACTACCACACCACCCCAACGGGAGGACGTTTGAGCTCTCGACAGATTTTACGTGCATCGCTCCCCTACACGGCGGGTCTTCGGTGGTACTGGGATCGAACTCATGACATGCTAGCCACGATCTGATGCCTAGACCACTTGGCTACCACGGCCACTATCCAACAACAGAACACCAAATTTGAGAAGCCCAGGTCACTTTTTCCGAATAGCCTCTTTCAGTTTCGATGGGGTGTTACAGTACCGCGTAGCATTAATGGTTGTAACCACCAAAAAGTCCATGCAAAAATAAACGCTTCTTCCGTATGCAAAGCCTTGAGTTTTCCTACAGGGTGTTTTGAAGCTTATCCAGCGGAAAACAAGTGTCTAAATGTTCTTCGAACTTATGCGGAAAAGTAAAGTTATTTCTTATCTTTAATGTCTCATTCTATGCTTTGACTTTTATGCTTAACTCTGACCACAGTCAACAGGGGGAATTTATTTTCCGACTCACGTGGTACTAGCTCCAGTATCCTAAATGTCACTTGACCATGACTCAAAATTACGAGGTTCGTTTCCAAACACCGGCGTGCAGCTTTATATTGCGACTGTGATATAACTTCCTCTCTTAAAATTGGAGATACAGCCAAAAAAATAACTTTTAATCAAAGGAACAAATATCTGGAAGTTGCCGCGGTTGTCTAGTAATCTTGGTCACGTGCTGGAACCCTAGTACCAATGGAGACTCCCTGTGGGGAAGGGTTGATGCACGTTACATCTGTCGAGGCTCAAAGTCCCCCCCCCCATTCCATTAGCATAGTAAGGTAGTTTGGGGTGGGAGGAGTGCCAGTCCAGCTATTGTGTGTGTGTGTCTTCGTCACTTGACAGAGTGAGTGAGTATTAACGTCGCGCTGTTCAGCTACACGAAGGCTTTTGGCGACGGACCTCGCCATTTTCAACCATGGTCAAGTGACGAGGACAGTAGCGCAGAAAAAAAAATTTCAGGGGGGGGAAGGGGGGGTCCAGGATCGAAAGTTCCCCAACTCGCATCATACCTAGAGAAAACACCAATTGATTCTTCTGATTTTGTCGATTTTGTTAACAAAAAACAATAAAAAATAGATTATTGAATCAATAATTAACATTAATTAATAAAATAAATTGTTAATTATAAGTACTAAATTAAATTTTACGTTATATGTATGAAGGATTATCATCAATCGAAAAAAATTCAAGGGCTGGGGGGGGGGGGGTTCCGAACCCCTATGACACCCCTCCTTGTGTGCGCCACTGGACGAGGACGACACCTGAGCTAGTACCCCCCTCTCTCCTAACTACCACACCAACGGGAGGACGTTTGAGCTCTCGACAGATTTTTCATGCATCGCTCCCTTACACGGTGGGTCTTCAGTGGTACTGGGCTCGAACTCATGACTATCGATTCTATTGAAGACTCGTCATTATAGATTGGGCTGGTGCATGATAAATCCGTCGAGGTTGAAAACTCGTCACGTACGTATGACGCAAATGTTGAGAGTGACAGGTGTTGAATTTAGTTATCTGATCATGGTTAAAATTAGGAAGCGTATTAGATAAGGGGTTAGCCATCTTTTGTGCGGGACGGAAATAAAAAGCTTAAAGCGCTCATTATAATAAAATATCTCCTTTTGACTTAAATATTTAAAAAAAAATGTTTTCATAAAATCCCTATTTGCATTTATTTAAAAGAAAAACAAAAAATTTTGAGAACTTGAAAATATTTTTTTAAACTGAATCATTAGTAAAGAAAAAAAATTCAAATTTTGAGTAACGTTTTTCTCTCTGAAAACAATGTGCTTTAATTATTTATTTGGGTGGGAAAGTTTTGAATATATACCATCAAAATAATCAAATACTTAAGTGTTATTTTTTTGTTATGTAATAAAATACATATTTTAATAATTTATATTTATCAATGTATATTTTATATATGTAAGGTATTAAGTCAATTAGAGCATAAGCGGGAAAAAAGTAGGTTATACTGGAAAGTTATCCGATATAAAATAGTTTTTATTGTTTTTAGATGAAATGTTATCAAATAACTGCTTATGTAATATAACATTTCTCAGTTAAAAATACTTTTTCACGAATTTGGTGTTTTATGTCCGATGCCCGTTAAAAATATTTGGATCAAATTTAAGAAATTGTTTGTGATAATGATCAAGGACTCGTGGCCAGAGTGTCATGAGTTCGAGCCTAGTACCACTGAACACCCAACGTGTAGAGAAACTGTTGTACGTTAAATCTATCCAGGCTCAAAGTCGTCTCACTGGTGTGGTGATGAAGTTCAGAGAGGGCAGGGTCAGCTGCGGTGTCATCCTCGTCACTTGACTATGGTTCAGTGAGTGAGTGAGAGAATATTAACGTCGCCCTGATTAGCAACACGAGGGCTTTTCGCGACGGTCCGCGTAATTTTGAACCATGGTCAAGTGACGCGGACGACACTTGAGCTGGCACCCCTCTCCTAACTACCACACCAACGGGAGGACGTTTGAGCTCTCGACAAATTTAACGTGCATCGCTCCCCTACACGGTGGTACTAGGATCGAACTCATGTCATGCTAGCCATGATCCGATGCCTAGACCACTCGGCCACCGCGGCCGCTTGACTATGGTTCAAATTTACAAAGCCCATCACCAATAGCTCTTGTATAGCGTTTTCGTGTGACTTTAATAATCTCTCGCTCATTGTGGCTTAACTTAAAGCTTACGCAAAGACCTTGGGAGTTATTATCTGAAAGTAGAAAAAAAAGTAAATAGAAAATCATTTACACACAGAGCAAAAAATAAAGCAGAATTTACTCAGGAAAAAATATTTCATGTGATAAAAAAACCCTTCACAAATTTAGCTGGTAACCTCACTAGATTTCTTCCGAATTTTCAGTCACTTGTACTCAATAAGCTCTACAATGCATAAAATTTGGGGAAGTATTGACAATTTAAATTTAGCTGCCATTGATCATAGCCCCTCCCCCTCTCTCGAAATACTCCTTAACTTAAATCTTCGGTCCAATTTGGAAGTACTATTTAATAAAGAAAATATGTTTTACACACAAAAAAAATTCTCACTTGCTTAAATATTAATTTTTTTTACTAGTTTTACATTCTTTTCAAGTAAACACATTCAAATTGTGAATACTGTAATTTCCTAACTCCATTACTTATATGAATAATTTTTTTCTGATGCAATTATTTATCTTTTGTAGTTACCATATATATTGTTTTTTGACTGCCAACGATAATGAATAACCCTAATGGCGAACGAAAATATGTCAACTGCATTTTTTCCCCGTTCATTAATGTGCCTGACAGTTATCTGTTATCCAGGCAGTCGTTATTGAATTATACACGAGCTAAATGATGATCATAATGAAAGTGCGCTATTTGATGTTTCGTTAACTATTCCTCGTTTGTAGAGATGACGTGTAACTTTCAGTGGTGAACTGTTTAAGGGTTTTACCCGACTCTGAATAATACATCAGATGAAGCAATTAACAGGGTTAGTAATAGTATACGGTATAAAATAATAATAGAAAAAAATATCCAAGTCTAGTCACGATGCTTTTTTCCTCCCACAAAAACCTCAATGTATTTTACTGTGCTGTGTTATGACAGTATTGTATAAAAGAGCACGAGAGAGAGCTTTCAAATAATTGAATCGCTCAATTGTTGAATCGAATTACTAACTACAGACCAACACGCCTCGTATTTTCTAACAGCGGTCAGGATGACAAGGTCGACACCAGAGTCGACACCCCACTCTTCAAATAAATCACTTTAGGTGATGATTTCCCAAGTGTTTGGAACAAACTTGTTACCTTAATGGCTGGTTGAAATAGATGTCACTACAGAGTTCTGAGATTAAATGGTAATCGATTGAGAATTAGTTTATGAACTCAATCAGATGATATATCTAGAGCGGAGACACACACGGTGACATTTAACTCAGTAAAATCACGCTAGTACTTTCTTTGTCCGTTATATTTAATATACGGCAGTTGCAGTATTCTTCCTTCTTAATTTAATGTGAAATTAGATCTCCTTAAACACACAACTGAACATCACCGTATTTAAAATCCGCAAACATAGCTAATGGATTTATAGGATTTATACATGTTGCCACTCCTAATAAGTTCAACATTTCCTGTTTTATATTATTTGATAATTGTTTCGCGTTTGTTTATTCACTTCTGAATCTGGCAACATAATTTTAGTAAATAAGTAATGGAATATTCTAAGTAGTTTACGTTTTACTCTAAGAAAATAACTGTATAATATTTTATGTTTACGGAGCGCGTGCTCAATTAATTTGTTCTAACATGTAAATAGCTTATTTATTCAAAATTGTAAATAGCCTCATTTATCTTGCGTGTGTCGAAGAACAATAAAAGAATATTGTAATTGAAGAATAGTTTTCTCGAGTCACAACAATACAGATATGGATAAACTTACTGAAATATTATTAACTTTATTGGTGTGTGTATTGAAACACAGGCTGAGAAGTTTAAATCTCACTTTAGGGCTTTATAAAGATTTAAAAGATCATTGGACTAAACTTATGTGACGTCATAATCACATGACAAATGCAGACACATGCTTCTAGCCAATCAGTTCATGCTCTTCCCTTTTGCCAACTTTGGCTTTTTGCAGAAACTTTTTTCGTAAAAATGCATATATGTCAACATTAATAACGCATATAGGTAAAAAATGCAGTTGATTTTAAAGTATCCTTATAGTATATGCATACTTTTTAATTCGGAAAATATTTTGAAGAATCTTAATACTTAGACTTCACGGAATCATCAGATTTGAAATTCTATCTGAATTTTCCTAGTAGAACAAATTCAAGTCGTGTTAATTTTGATCCTAGAGCTATATGAGTGGTTTAGACAATGGATTACCTTGTTGAAGGATACTTGATGTGTGTGGAATATTTCTTTTAGTTTTAAATTCTTTTAGTTTTTATATCTCATCATGAGACAGTGGCGTAATGGAGAATATTACGGTCTCCCCCTAAGCTCAAAAACGTACTTAGCGTTAGTCAAGCTTTGGGTCTCCCGCTACACCACTGCCATATGAAGACTTAAAGACCGAGTTCCATTTACAATTATATTTACTTGTCATTATTTCACTTGAGGATCTTTTTAAGGGGGTTCATCCATGTAACGGCCTGCTTTTTAAGCATCTTTAGACAATTTTTTTTACGACCAGTAAAAAGATAGTACTTAGGTTTGGAGACCACTTTTTCAAAAATTGATTTTCAGAATAAATTTATTGTTTTAAAGAGCATAAATAGGCTTAAAAAGTCATAATTATTAAATAAATAACATGTATCAATCTTTGTTCTTGAAAAAAAAATATTATTTTTATAAAATTTTAGCAAAATTTTAAAGTTAAGAAAAACGCCATAGATAGAAACAAATTGCACATAATGCAATTTTAGTTTCATTGATATACTGCTTGATCCCTCTGAAGTATCACAAACCGCGGAATAAAAAAATATTTTAAGAAACAAATATTTTATTAGCATTTGCATTTGATGTTAATGATTTTTCATCAAAATTACTGCATGTTCTAAGCTAAAAATGGCTGTAAAATGTGATTAAATGTAGGCGTCTTAAAACCCGCGGGGGCGCCGCGGGGACCGAGTGGTCTAGGGATCGGATCACGGCTAGCATGTCATGGGTTCGATCCTAGTACCACTAAAGATCCGCCGTGTAGGGCAGCGATGCACGTTAAATCTGTCGAGAGCTCAAACGTCTTCCCGTTGGTGTGGTAGTTAGGAGAGGGGGTGCCAGCTCAGGTGTCGTCCGCGTCACTTGACCATGGTTCAAAATTACGCAGGTCGTCGCCAAAAGCCCTCGTGTTGCTAATCAATGCGACGTTAATATTCTCTCACTCACTTAAAACCTGCGGCTTGTTACACCTGAAGGGTCCAAAACATATCCCCTCAGGGGGCTCACCTTCTTTAGGTGAGTACGGGTGTCACAATCCCGAGGTGCCCTAGTGATCTTTTCCTTTTCCCACGGGGTTTACTGTCTTTGGTAAACACGGGTTTCACGAACCCGGGGTACCCTAGTGATCCTTCTCTATTTTCCACCCTCTTTCTCGTCATTCAATTCATTCTTTCTTTCTCTTCCCGTCTAGACCACAGATATTAAAACAAATGTTTGGCGCAGTATAGCCGAAATCGGCTCTTGCGTCAATAAACCCCAAAATCAAAATCAAAACATATATTTTGTATATTTCATTGAATTTGATTGGATTGTTTTGGAGATATCATGTTTTTCGTGTGCAAATTAACGTAAAAATTTCATTCTTCAAAAAACTCATTAAAAAATATTTTTATACGTTAGATAAAGTAAATGCTATAAAAACAACTTAAAAGCTCTCTATTTTTACGTATTAGTCCTTCTCTCTCAATAATTATATTTCTTTTTTCCCTAATGGCTCAAACAACATCAAACACCTAAAAAGCCTCTTTTCAATTTAGTCGGATACCTTTAAGTTTTTAAACATTTATTTATATGTATTTTAAGAGTATGTATATAAAGGTTTAGCCAAAAAATATCCAATAGAACGTGAGCTATAGAGCTCTGAACACACCCGCCTCGAAAAAAATGGACGTTTTCTTCCTTCACGATTCCGGCTGACTGACTATCTGAAATAAAAAAAAAAAATTAACAGCGTTTCAATCTATAAGCTTAAATGCACAGAATGGGCTATACTCAATTGAAAATATCAAAAATTGGATTTTTGATAGACCTCTGAAGAAAAGGTTTTGAATTTCATGGGGGGGGGGGTTATATTTTTGTTATAAAAATAGAAATATTTTGAATTTTGGAATGATTGTAGTCTATTTGGTGCGTATATATGTGCCGAGTCTACCCTAAAAATTTGAAGTCATTCGGTCTAATCGGATGGAGGAAAGTTTGAAAAACACAGTTTTGAGAAAAATGCGTTTAAAGTTTCAAGTCCGATTAAAACAATGGAAATCTTAACTTACCATCAATCGGCGATGATAAGTGAAGACTAAAACAAGTTCAATGAAATATTCAATAACTATAGATATTTCCCCTTTTAAACCTCTACAAACTTGTATGAACGTATATTTGCATAGAAGGGTCAATGGTATCGAGCCGACTGTACACAATAGGCCCAGCCTTCGATTGCCAACTCAGCGCTCTAAACAGCTGCTATTATAACACTTGCTTCGTTATAAAGATTTCGAATTTTAAGGAATCACTTCACCACCTTATTCTACGCATGTTAAAAAAGCAATTTATGAAAAAAAAATTTTTGATTATTTTTGAAACAATGACATGGGTGAACCTTCTTAAGAAGCGAGATTCGAATGTATTAAGGCCGCGGTAGCCTAGTGGTCAAGGTAACGGACTCGTGGCCGGCGTGTCATGAGTTCGAGCCTCGTACCACTGAAGACCCACCGTGTAGGGAAAAGATGCACGTTAAATATGTCGAGAGCTCAAATGTCCTCCCATTGATGTGGTGGTTAGGAGAGGAGTCGTCCTCGCCACTTGACCATGGTTCAAACTGACGAGGTCCGTCGCCAAAAGCCCTCAAATAGCTGAAAAGTGTGAGGTTAATATTTTTTTGGAATATTTATAAATTCCCGTGCACCACAAAGTATTACACGGGGGCTTACAGAAGTAAGCATGAAGCACACATTACAAAGGAAAGAAGGAATTTTAAATTCAAAAAAAGGATTACAATACGAACATTCATGCCTTCTCCGGGATTCGAACCCAGGTTCTACGGCATCGTAGTTAGCGTTACTAACCACTGTAACGGATGGGCCGCTTTAATATTCACCCACTTGAACGCATTAACCGTCTCAAACTCGTGAGCCTCGGGCCGTCTTGGACCTTTTGGATTAAAAAAAAAACCTTCTGATTTGATATTTTAAAATAAAAACTGAATTCACCGATTGTCTTACAAATATCGCACTTCCTTTACAGGTTTAAAAAATAAATGTTTCCTTTCCTGGAAAGATGCTATCGGAAATTTTATTCTCTTGAAACATAATCGTTCTTTGATTCCAACAGAAGACATAAATTTAGAATTATTTTTGATGAAATCTTGAAAAGAGCAAATAAATAAATAAACAAACTCAGAGGAGACTCCGGTAGGTGGAATTACAAATAAACAACCTGTTCCGAGAGAAAATCGAAAATGTCCGATAAACTCAACGAGAAAATAGAGAATGGGATTGAAGGTTAATGTTATTGTTCCACGAGCTTGGCAATTACGAAAGAAGCTGGAGCTGAAAATTGGTTGAAACCTGCAAAGGAACCGATGTTAACAGAGTACAAAATACCACTCTAAGAACTTATCGGAAGGAATTCACGTAGATCCCATCGAGAATGGAAACGAGACTAGCTTGGATGTGTTTTGTTGCTTTATTTTTTGGGGAAGTAAATAAGTTTAATCTCAATAGAGTCCAATGGTATTTACAGCAAAGTTTTTGTTAACAATTACAAGTAAAACAATCACTTCGCTTCTCAAGTCATCAAATGGGAAAAGAAAATATAAAACTTAAGCCTTCAAAAGTGAAAAGAACACGAAGACCCAAAGACACAGAGGGGGTGGGGCAATGAGCCACAAAATAAAAATTTTTAAAATGTTACAAGTTTTTAAATTTATTTCAAGTTTCGAGTGTTCTTGTAGTCCTTTGTTGTATAGTGAGTTCCATACCTTCCAAAAATTCCCTGAAAAATCCCTATTACGTTTGTATCTGGGTATTTAGGTGTAAAAGAAAAGGCTGCAAATTCGGATTACCCTACTATAACTATGTTTTGTTTAACTTTTACGTTCTAATTAATTGGTACAAATTGTAAAGATCGATTTTTTCAAATACCCTAGCTTCTATTCAAAACATACTTTATGAAGACAGAAAAATCTCTATATTATTACGAAGTATGTCCTCCTCCTATCAGAAATGACCTCTTCAACTCGTTTTAGTATTGACTCCACTAGTGCAGCGCACATGTTCTTAACTTCGTCATCGTGGAACCACACTTTTATAGCACTTTTTATCATTTGTTCTGTTGTCGTACAACTCATCTTAGTTGGATGATTCTTGAGAATATGTAATAAATTCTTAATAGGATTTAGGTCTGGTGAACTACCAGGCCAATTAAATGCTTTTATTTTATTTTATCGCCTAAAAGTCAGGACAAATATCGAATAGTGACGAAGCCAAATCATGTTGAAATGTTCCATCAAATGTTTTTATCGATGGGACAATTCTTCTGCGTAATATTTCGATGTATTTGACATAATTCATGATGCCTTTAAAAGGAAATAAGCTTCTAAGGCCATTTGTTATGAAAAAACCCAAAACATATCTATTTAGAAGGTTTGTTTTGCAATCTGTTGGATATGATCTGGCACAAGAGTTTCAACTTCACTTCGTCTAACTACACTTGATTTATATCTCTGCACAAATAAATGCGTTTCATCGCTAAAAATCACCTTTTTCTAGTCGTTAACAGTCCAGAATAGGTATTTTCGACCCGTGCTAAAGTTTTTTCATTGTTTTCTGAGTTAGAAATTGCTTTTACCTCGGTCTTGAGGCCTTACGGCAAACTCCCAGTACCATTTTCGGTACAGTTGTGGTACTCACTTCAACGCTATAACCCCTCGAAGGTCTGTACTTGTCTTACTTTGATTTATTTTGCTATTTATAATTAGAATTTTATCAGTTCTTGGAGTAATTTTCCGTTTGTCCCGTTTCTTTTTGGAGACGATCATTAGAAATCTTGAAATGCTCTTAAAATTCTTGAAACACTTGATTTGCCCACACCAACTACCGTAGCCATATCTCTCACAGCTATAGAAGTGTGTTCATTAAGAGCGATTACTGTAGAACGCTTCCTTGGAGTAATATTCATCTATAAACAAGCAAAAGTAACACATGTTACCCAGAATGCAAAATTATAACTACCAGCTACCGCACTGAAAGACTCACAACTGAACTATTAATGTACTAAAACCAATCAAATGGATCAAATATAGTCAATGTCGATCCGTCATATTACTTCTGTGCAGATATAATTGGTTTGAGGAGGTTAGAGACATAAATGGTAATCACATACCAACTCAAACAATACAAAATGTTTATCCCAATTAATTCGAACAGTATAGTACTACACTTGAGAAGGGATGTGTTATCCCATTGCAAATGGCATGAATTAGCATGAACCATGGACATGAACGGGTGTACATTATCATAAAGGATTTATTGAAGCAGATGACCTCAGCGAAATACTCTTGAAATGTAAAAATAAGGATAACGCGGAGTGAGTGAGTGAATATTAACGTCGCACTGTTCAGTTATATACACGAGGACTTTTGGCGACGGACCGCGTAATTTTCAACCATGATCAAATGACGCGGACGACACCTGAGCTGGCATCCCCCTCTCCTAACTACCACACCACACCAACGGCGGGAGGACATTTGAGCTCTCGACAGATTTAACGTGCATCGCCCCTACACGGCAGGTCTTCGGTAGTACTGGGCTCGAGCTCATGACACTCTAGACATGATCCGATACCTTGACCACTTGGCTACCACGGCCACAAGGATGATGCGGAAAAATTAAATAGTGATACATGTTTAAGTACATGTTAACGGAGTCATACGCTCAGAGCTTTAATGCGGCAATATTTCATCACAAACATAACGTGTTGGGATTAGCTATATGGACTATTAAAATGTAGTTGAGGAAAAAATCCCTTATCGAGTAAAGATTAGCGATTTTGGTCTTTCTTGAAAGGTCAGAAAGATCAGTGATCTAAAAATATTTATCATAAAATAGCAATTAAAAGTATATTATCAAATTTGGAATTCATTTGATGGTTCATTTTAATTATAGTGATTTACAAAAACTAAAATTTTAATTCATTAAAAATTAAATTACTCATTTCAAACTAAATTTCAATTCCAAATCGATTGGTATGAAAATGCTTTTCAGATGTGTGTGTGAGATAAACATTATTACATTATATAATCACCATAAGGATCCCTGCTACCTTCTTGATTACTTAAAAAAGAAATAACACCAAGAAAAAATATTATCGCGATTTTATTTATTTTTACATTACATTCTCTCTGTTCGTTCTAATTTCATTGTAAAAAAGTATAAAACTTGAGGAAATTACGTTTTTAAAATTTTTTTTCTCTTACTGCCAGAATTTTTTTAGTTCATTAGAACAGCATGAGAAATTATATTTCTGAATCAATGTTCCATTTTTACGATGATTTATCGCCAATTGGTCTTCATTTTGGCGACTTTAAACTGAAACTTTTATTCTTGGCGACCGTGGAACTTCTCGGGTGGCCAGCTCGGTTGGCATGAGTTCCTTTTCCGATAATGAGGCCGAGAGAAATTTCATTCAGCTTGAAAACTCTGTTACGCTGTCGGAAAAACATCAATGGGGGGAGGTCAATGAACAGGGCCGCCCGCCCAGAATGCAACGCGACTATCGAATGCTGCATTTCTTGCAATCGATACGATACTTTCCAACTTCTTGACACTCCCTAGTTCTTTCGGCGGGGGTTAAAGGGTCGCCGAAACATCGCCTGTGACATCGATGTAAGCGCACGGAGCGGAAAAGTAACGAATTAATCCATTAACTTGTCGCCGTTATTGAATGATGGCTGGATGGGGGTTTCATTGGTCGAACGGATTTAAGCTTCTGCGGCGATCGCTTTTGACTGTTCTGTCGATAAGCGGTGATGATTATCGTTCTAATTCACTTCCCATTTGTGGAAGTATTCTCGATCTCTTCGGTAGAGTTGCGTGTAGGAAATATTGCACTTTCTCACTGTTTTTAAATTTGTAGTTAATTTAGAAGTAGAGTGTAATGGATATATCCACATATTCCAACAAGAATTCTAAATATTTTTTTTAAAATTTCAGTCCCTTTAAAGTTATAAGCGAAAATCATATATAATAGATTTAATAGTAGAAATTATTAAAACAGAGATGTATAATTATTAACATAAATAATGTATTTTTATTAATGTTTAACTAGCGATGAAATTCCCCATTCTGAAACTCTAGGTGGCAACGTGGACTGATCCGAGGTACTGCGCTTGCGCGAGTGCCACACGATTAGGTGATTACGTCTCGACGAGAGAGGTCATTTAGCTCCGCCAGCGAGCTTAGTGTAGATATTTGGATTTCGGTGATTGTCTCGCAACGAGAGAAGACGGTAAGCTCCACCAGTGAGCTTTGTGAGAAGATAATTCGGTAATTGTCTCGCAACGAGAGAAGACGGTAAGCACCACCAGTGAGCTTTGTGAGGAGATAATTCAGTAATTGTCTCTCGAAGATATCTGTGAGCTCTACCAAAGAGCTTTGGATGTGTTAGATGCCATCCTGGCCAATAATTTCCTTTATTTTCTCTAAAATTGTCAACAAACTCGAGAGGTTTATGATTCTTACTTAAAATGTGCATAAAGTGTAATATAACTTTATGTTGTGGGATCGTGACCCCCAATAAGCCATTAAAAAATCATTCAAGCGTCATCAGTTGACAATGCTAGAACATTACAACAGGAGTGAGGTTTGGGATTCAAACCCTCTTATTAACCAGCAGATTGTTAACTTTTAGCACAAAGATTACGACTCTGTGCTTTCCTTCCCCCCCCCCATGCACATCCCACACCATTTGACGATCACCCCCCAAAATATGCTGTGTGTATCTAAGGAAAAATCGATATCTATAAGAAGTATAGGCTTTGCGAGTGAACTGGACCTCCCTTGCCCTATTTCAGTACCAAGCCAGTGAAAAATTTTGATTTTTAATGACTTTTTCCAATTTATCGCTCAACAGAACCCATTATTTCTATGGTAGTTTTTAGAAGAACTTTGGACTTGAATCTGTAACTCTTCACCAACGAATATTGCGGAAAAAAGATTATGTAAAAAATTTAATATAAATTACAATTTATTTTATACTTTATAATAGTCATCAGTTGCATACACAAGGGGTTTGAGGTCATCATCTCACCCCAAAGATCAATAGATTTTTAATTTTATTATAGACTATTCATAGGCACTTTCGACTATGTGTTTTTTAGAATGTAACCCCTCTCCCATAAGACAGGTCTGTGTACGTCGATGGTATACTCTACTCCAGTGATACTCAACCTGTGGCCTGCTAGCCTTTTCTGAGTGGCCCGGTCATGGCCCATTGCACTAAGAAGTTCAATTATTTAAGAACAATATACTAAAAATTTAGAGGAAAACTCTCTCTATCAAGCAATCAAATCTAGTATCAATTTATTTTTTATAGCAGAATGTAAACGACAGGCTTGATGATGGATGAAAGGAGCTCTATATTTTAGTGAAAAATGCAAGAAAAAGTAAGTGTTTGTGTGTTTGATAAAAGGCTTAATAGAGTATTAAAATAAAAACCGAAAAAAATAAGTTTTAATAAATTTTGATCCATTTTGCTCTGTCCAATGTTGCTTAGGTTTTATAGTACAAACTTTTAACATCAAAATTTAGTTACTTTTGAGAGATTAAGAATACATATACGTATGACAGTTTTCTTTAGTTGTGATAAAAAAAAACTTCCTTAGTTTTAAGGGGAATTCTATTTTATATTTATTTATTATCATTTTGATGAGACTATACCATAATCAGCTGCAATAGCGGAAAAAAAACTATATTTAATTCTATGCCACTTGCCATGTATATTTATGAATACTGAGGTAGAATGTATCATTCCTTTTAAGTATCGCAAAGATGGATTTTAAATGTTGAAGTATTATATTTCAGGAAATGATTTATGATACATGAGTAGTGTTCACACAAAAATTTGCACTCACAAGAAATGCACACACTAAAACCCGTTAGGGAGTCTATATTTGTTTATTATTCTCTACTCCGGTGTTTCTTAATTTGTGGGGCGTGCCTCCTAGGGATGCGTGATTACGAGGAGGGCGCGAGCTTATAGAAAAGTCGAAAACAAAAGATAATTTTAAAAAATTATTAATTTACTGAAAGTAAACAAACAAAATACACTCTGAAATAATAAAAAATAAAATACACATTCACACTGATATAATACACTTATAAATGTATGAGTACTGCACAATGCATTTTATAATTAATTTAACAGTACTCAGTTAAGAACAAGTTTAGTAATTACCCATAGGCTTGTCATACATAAAATTATATATACAATTTAATATATATCTTGATCATTTATACTATTTATAATTAATCCCTTAACTGCCGATTGGTAGTTACGTGATTTGATCCCTAATGGGCCTCCGTTTTCCACGTAGGCGCGCTTATGTGATGTATTGGAGGAGGGGAAGGAGAAAAAGAATAAATAAGCAAACCTCTGAAGTAAGTAAATCCTTCACAAACACTGTCAGGATCCTTTTATTGTATTCCAAAGCCTTAAAAAATGTTATGGACAGCAGTGCACAGAAAGATCATACTTTGGAAAGACGTATATATACGTCCGAGGCAATTAACGCTTTGGCTGAGAAAGATGTTTATATATGCCAGTGGTACTTCATAGGTTAAACTCGTGATGTAGATTTAGCGTTGGAAGTATAGTATTATTTAATTCAATACATTGTTATGGAGAAGGGTAAGATGAAAAATATGATTAAATATTGGGTCGCAAATATTGAAAGTTTGAGAAGCACTGCTCTACTCAACTCCTCCCTCATTGGAGCTGTGGATACACAGAAAAACTATAAGCACTCACTTACATGTACACTGAACAATGTACAAGCATTGAGTTCCTTTTGTAAATTCGATATGAAAAAAACTACTGTAATCTTAATTCATGATATTCCATATAGCATTAAAATAACTAAGGCACTAAAAGTAAAATTATTTATATAAAATTATGAACATGTGTTGGAATGAATACGTGACTTAGTGATTAAAACGAAATTGATTCGTGAATAAATGCGCATTGATTTACAAAACTTACTTTCATAACTTAAATTGAAGTATTCCATACCGAAATCGCGTATCAATGAATTAGAAAAATTCTTTGACTTGTTAAGTTTTAACTCTAACTATAAAATGTCATTTCATCTTATTTTCAGTTTACAAAATAAATAAATAAAATGAGGTAAGATAAATAAAGTAAGATAAGACAAATAAGATAAATAAATAAAAAATATAATAAACGCATTTTTTTCTTATTAAATTTTTTTTCTCAATAATGTGTTTTGCAAAAAGGAAGGCATAATATCCAGATTCTTTTGGCGAAATTTATAAATTTTTCTAATTTTTTATACAGCAGTTTCTTATCCTTCTTTTTTTATTTATACCCTTAAGGAGAGAATGAGGTAATTTATATGTAAATAACATACATCAAGGTGTTCTTGACCATTGTATCGTCCGCGTCACTTGACCATGGTTCAAAATTACGCGGACCGTCGCCAAAAGCCCTCGTGTTGCTAATCAGTGCGACGTTAATATTCTCTCACTCACTCACTTGACCATTGTATCCGCTTTTTTCTAAGCATTATTTTCTGACTACGTTCAAATTTAAATTCTGTAGTGTTATCTGTAGGAAGTGGTGGAGGAGATGAACAATACAGAAGAGGAAAAGGGTCTGATTATACAAGAAAATTAAGAACTCTAATCTGAAGCTCTTAATTTAACAATATAACAAAGCCCAATTAATGCTATTTTATTTAACACCTAAGCTACTTTTTATTAGTCAAATTCGATGCTTATCTTCAATTTGGTTTAACACGGGGCTTTTCAAAACTTATTTTTCTGCAAATAATTAATCTACAAAAAGTTTAACTCTTTTTCAATTATATCTGTTAATTAAACTTCATTCCAGATAGTTTTTACTTTATTATCTACTATTTTGTTCAACTTTCGATATAATTTAAAGTTTTTTTTAAATAGATTATTATTATTAAAATAGTATTCACAATATTTTTAACTTCTCGGACGCCGCGTGAAAAAGTAGCTTATATGATTAAAAACATATACGACTAGCATACAAACATAATCATAATATACAGCTTTTGACGATGTTCCGTTTGAAATCGTAGTTTTAAATTTGAATAATTGCTGATTAACTAGAAACAACATCACGAAATTAAGAACATGTCTTTAAGACACAGAATTTAAAATCCAGAAAGTTTGATAAATTTCAATATATTTTTTATAGTTACATTTAATAACAACAGTCTATATTAATAATCATTTTCTTTGATTATTTTATGCTTTTAGAATTGTAATTTGAAACTTCGGCTAATTTCATGATGAGAAACAACTTATAAGAAAAAGCAGCATTCTAAATGAGAAACATTTTTGAGGTTCTTAAGTATGTTAATTAAATAAAATGATTAAATAATTGATTACACTATGTTAAGTAAATAAGTTGATAAATTTCGAAGAAGTTAACTATGCTAATTAAATCAACTAATTAATCTTCTTACATATAATTAAATTCTATTTGAGTACAAATATAGATACCCAATTAGCTCAATTGTTCTAAGAATTGCGCGGTTTAATAAAAATGCCCGTCGCGCGCGCTACTACATTATATAATAATGTTACAAATGAAAAGAAAGTCAAGTGAAACGAAAGAAATGAATTAAATTCACGCGAAATTATATTTGAAATGTTTTTGTTCAAATTATGTTTTCTTTATTCTTAACAGAAAATAGCCTAAAGTAGTAATTTTATAGTTCAATGAAGTTTCTTTGGAGCATAAATAATTTATAATCGGGAATTAAATAACTAATTTGAAAGTATAAAAAAAATAGTACAGATTATTTGCTTAAAGAAAAAAATTAGTAAAAAAAAAATAAGAGCCTCACAGATAACAAGATAACTACGTCAATCGTTTGTATATATTTGACCACTAATATTTTTTTTAAATTTAAAGTCACATATGTAATAATAATAATTATCTGGAAACTTTTATTTCATTCATATAGAATACGCTCGTTAAAAGTTTGAAGGTATAGAGAAATCACATTTCATAAGAAAAGAGAATTTTCTTTTTAAGTATTGCACATTTTTATTGTAGTGTTTCAATTTTTCTGCTGGCCATCAAGATGTTTTCACTGACCGTCGTTTGGCGATCGCGCTGCAATGTACAGCATAAAAAATCTTTTCCAAATTACAGGAAGAAATACATTTAAAATAAAGGCCATCGAATAATGTAATATCCATCATAGAGTTAGCAAAATATAATGTAGTTTAACTAACATTAAACTAACATTTTAAGCCACCCATCCGGTATAGCGGTTAGTAAAGCTGACTGCGGTGCTGTAGGGACTGGTTTCGAATCCCGGAGAAGGCATGGATGCTTGTGTTGTAATCCTTCCTTCTGTCTGTGTTGTATGCCCCCGTGTGATACAATGCGTGGTGTACGGAGTTTTAAATGTTAAAGAAAAAAACTGAAGCTTAATCCGATAAGAATACATTACCTTTACTTCTCTACGCAATTATACAGACCGTAGTAGCCTAGTCGTCAGTGAGTTCGAGCTTAGTACCCCAGAAGATCCACCATTAATGCACGTTAAAATTTGTCGAGGCTCAAACATCTTCCCGTTGATGTGGTGTAGAAGTTAGGGGAGGGGGATACCACATCTCAGGTGTCATCCTCATCACTTGACTATTGTTCAAAATGAATGGGGTCCTTTGCCAACTGCCCCCGAGTAGCTGAATAGGGCAACGTTAATACTCACTCGCTCGAAGCAATTATAGTATTGATTAGATCAGTGTTTCTCTTAAGCTAGGAGGTGGTTGCGGTAGCCAAGTGGTCAAGGTATAGGATCGTGGCTGGCATGTCATGAGTTCGATCCTAGTACCTCTGAAGACCCGCCGTGTATTGGAGCGATGCACGTTAAATATGTCAATAGCTCAAACATTCTCCCGTTGATGTGGTGTGGTAGTTAGGAGTGGAGGTGCCAGCTCAGGTGTCGTCCTCGTCACTTGACCATGGTTCAAAATTACGAGGTCCGTCGCCAAAGGCCCTCGTGTAGCTAAACAGTGCGACGTTCATATTCACTCACTCAAGCTAGGGGTCACGTGACTTACAGCTGGTGTCGCCAAACAGTTTTAGGACTTTTGATAGATCTTTTTGAAGAAAAAACTTGTTCCTCATAAAGAATAACTTGTTTACTTAGACCTTATTGGAGAAAGGCAATAGATGATTTAACTGTTTTAGATTCTTATTGGAATATTGATCAAGTCTAAATACTGAGGAAATACTTCGTACCGGCGGTGCTGACTATTATTGAAAGATTTAATAACATAAGTAAAAATAATCAACCATACATTTCCCATTAATACTTGAATCTTGCATGTATCGTTGTTAATATAATGTGATGATCTCTGAAGGGAGCTCAAGATGACTACATTTTATGAACACATTATAGTCTAAGTATAATTTACCGTGTAATTACATTATATAATATTTATTTTGTTAATTAAATTATACCCCTTTATATTTAAAATAAAAAATTATTGCAGATATTTATTACTGCAAAACAATAATACAATATAAAGGAGACACATATAAAAGTACTGAAGCATGTGTAAACTTTGCGCAATGCTTATGGGGTCACACAAAATTTTTATACAAACAAGTAATATAAAAAAAATTATGTCAATTCCTACTTAGATCAACAAAAAAAATATTTTAGTTACATTTATTAAATCGTTACAATTAATATAAATATGTACATACATATAACAGAATCACAACATTAATGGTAATTAATTTTTATTAATTATACTTAAATTATCGTATTTTCATTCCAAACAATCGTGTATTTAAAATTTCAGTTCAACTGAATGCTTGAAACGTGAGGGGGGAAAAATCTTTTATTTAAAGGTTTGACCCAAGTCGCTAAAAATGAAGCCGACGTGGCTGTATCTGTAATTCTTTAAATAATTAATTTTAATTAACTATAATTAAATTATCGTATTGTTACCCAACACAATAGTGTACAGAAAATTTCAACTCAAACGAGCGCTTTAAAATTAAAGAAATAAACCTTTTCTCAAGTTTGACACAAGTCGCCAAAAGAGTCGCTAAGTCGCCAACAATGATGTCAACGTGACTGTATTGGTAATTCTGTGAATAATTGGTTTTAATCAATTATTTTTTTATTAGTTATAATAAAATTACTGTGTTTTCATCCGAAATAAGCGTGTGTATAAAATTTCAGCTCAGTTGAGTGCTTTAAAATGCATTTTATTAACGATTGAAAATTTGAACAAGATAAATATAGAAAGAGTGGATAGAGTAGGAATTGTGAAAGGGGCCGTCTCCCCGAAAAGTTTAAGAGCCCCTGGATTAGATGCTGTTATTTTTAAAAGTTCTTTTTGTACATATTCATACACGGATAATCTCTCTCTATAGTATTTTATTGGAAATACACCAAAAATAAAAACTCGAATTAACTATTATTTCAAAAATCGAGAGTACGGCGAATTAGGTTGTGGCTTATATGACATCATTTTTTAAAATGTTTCCATTCATCCTTTTACAAAAAAAAACTCAAGCTGAACAATTCACTCTGGATTTCATATAACTTTGCAAAAATTTTTAATTAACGCGGCAACCATTTTTTTTTTTTTTTTTTTGTCGTCTTGCTAAGAGTTTTAAAATTTCTATTATTGCAATGATGGCGTTTAATTTTTAAAGGAAATGCATACACTACAGAAAAAACCTCCAATTGCATGTTGCGTCACAAGAAAAACAGACAGCAAGAACCAAATAATTTTCCTAAAAACAATTTAAGAAATAAAAACAGTTAAGAAAACCCCGTATTGGGAAACAGAACACAAAAAACATACTAAAAATATTAAGTATAAAATGCTTATTAAAAGCCGTAAAACTTACAAGTCAAAAACATTAAAAATATCAAGTTTTTCAGAAAACCTGTTAAAAATTTCATAAAACTTGTATAATGAGAAATTATCTTTTAAATTACATCTGATAAACTTATCCTCAAGTAAGGAATTTTTTTCTTAAACTTCATCCTGGTACAGAAAAATGAATATTGCTAAATATATCGAGAAAGATCTCGTCTTGATTTCAAACTCAGAATACCAAAATCTTTATGCAAATAAAGGGAGGATAAATCTTGAAAAATTAATGCAGCAAAGATTTTAATTTGTCGTCTTGTTTAGAGTTTTCAAACAAAAATTTCCGTTTCTGTTTGCAATGAGGGCGTTTAATGAATTGAACACCATTTTTGTAAGGATTTATTAAGATCTTAAAGCCAAGCGATTCTTTTCAGATGATTCAAGGAATATTTTCCACTTTTGCATTACTTTAATGAGCATGGAATTGTATACATACACTTATGAGAAGGCCTCAGATCAACTGTCGTATCGATCTATCGAAAAAATATTCATTCAGATGCAATTTGTTGTCGATCAAAATACTGCACGACAAATATTCGAAAATGGAATTCTATAGAGCTACAAAAGTCATTCTGTGACAGTTTCTACTAATTAGCCAGAGCTCTGGAAGCAGAATCGTCATTTCGACCAAAACTTCAAAGAAACATTTCTGCACGCAAATAATCTATTTCAACGGAACCCAAAAGAACCCGGCCTAATTAAGTCCACCCCTGACAGAGAAACCGCCCCTGTTTGGAAGGTCTGCATTGTTCCGAAAATGAGCATTATCGACCCTAAAATAAATATTTGCCCCTTCCTTATTAGAGCCCCACTGTTGCTATCCGAAAAAGAAATATTTGAGGTCCAGGCGATGAAGAACTCCCAGGGAGAAAAATTTCTGCTGCAGCGAAAAGAAAAACAAAAGACAACTTCAAATAATTATTTTACCTCTTTTTTGATTGACTCGAAGCATTATAGTTCTGTGATCGAGAATTATTTATTTTGATATTATCTCTCGGAGGGATTTCTTTGCTAATTAAAGTCGGAAAACCTTTCCCCGAGGGAAATCAAGGGATTTCTGTCCTTTACATGATTATCGTCACCTTGTCTCCGTTTCGTGTTCGAGGGCCCTAGATTTGTGACTTCTTTTAATGATACCAATTCATCCTTCTATACAGAACCCTTTCGGTGGACTTTTAATTAATGGCGGATGGGGATTTTTGAGTCCTTTTTTCGTGAGAAACAATGTACCAATTAATTTTGATGTCCTTTCACTCAGGTAGCTTTCAAGACACGCTAATTTGGAAGCAATTATTACATTACCAATCATTAGTGACGAGATTAGAAAACTATTCTGAATTTGAAATAATTTTTTTCAGTATTTGCTTTGATTTATTTTGTGTCACCTAAAAAATTCAATACTAGAACTTTTCGTTTTTTTTTTTTTTTTAAATTCTTATTTCATATTTCTTTAAAAATTCGATTTGAATGCATCATTTTATGTCTTCTTTCTTAATCATTTTAATTTGCACCCCAAAAAGCATTAGTCTTTTTTTTTCAATTTAAATATTTTTGTTAACTTAAATTACTTTTTAAAAATGCTCAGGTATAAATATATATAATAAAGCAACCTAACTTATATTGTAATCTTGCATATATTTTTCTGTGTAATTTAATTACGAATACTAGTTTTTAAAACTCTAGTCTCATTTCTTTTCCCACGCTAAAAGGATTAAATTTTGTTTTATTTTCTATTTATAGGGAAAAGTAACGTAATAACTTTCTCATGCATTTTCCCAGAAGCAAGAAGATGCCAAATGTTTCCCTAAAATCCCCTTATAAAAATAAAAACTATTTCCCATCACTGACCACATGATAATAACATTACTGAACCCACCCCCCTTATTGTATTCCCTTATCTGAGATAATGTTGGAATTCTACTGCCACTTTTCTCAATCTGTGCTTGATGTGAAGTATCGAAAGTATCTGAGCATCTATAGAAATATAGATTTGGCTAGTTATGCCTAACTGTATTTTCCATATACAAGTTTAAAATAATTCAGACGAATAGGCAATCGTAATTTTTACTGTTTGAAAGCACTTAGGAGAAGCTTTGCTACAAAACTACAATGGGAGGAAAACGTAAGCTGAACGTTTTGAACATGGTAAATGGATCAGTTTGTCCCCTCTGTGGAGTATCTGTTGTATAACATTTCTGCAGTGCCGACTGGGGAGCGTGGTTGGTTTGTCGCTGGCTTTCTGCATCTAAGATTGCGGGTTCGACCCCGGCCCAAGTCGGTGGATTTTTATGATGCAGAAAATCGACAGCGACCATGTCTTGTGATTATACGACATGTAAAAGATCTCTAAAGTGTCTGTTTGGCTTGGATGTTCTCGACAAAATTAAATCCTAGTACAGGTTCGCATCATCAAGAGCTCAGGTGCCTCCTTCTGGGGAGGAAACTGGGCGTCAAAATTGCTTGCTGTAATTGGTATCGCCTATATGATGTAGCGCTAAAAAGTGATACCAGCTCCTGGGGAATGTACTAGGTCTGCAAAGGTTTAAGATACCAACACGCAGCCCCATTGGAAAAACCTGCAGTATAAGAATTGTATCATTTTACTATCTGCGTTGTTATTGTGAAGTAGGGGTTATAATGGTGCAACCACGACAGGGATCGCAGAGGAGTAAAGATAGCTGTGCAATCATCACATGGATGCTGTCAAAAAAAATTGTCAGGAATTCCAAGAAGACTCTATATACTACATCGATACAATGGCAGTTCGTCCCATCGGCGTGATTCATGGCAGAGTTGCTGCTTACGAGTCAAATTTTACCACAACCAATGCCAAGCGTTGCTTACAGAGGTGCAAAATGTAACAACACTGGAGCCTTAAGCAATGACGTCACATGTTTTGGAATGACGAATCAAGATGTACTAACTGTCAACCAGATGGTGGGGTCTGGATGAAGAAATTGCCCAAGAAACGCTTTGAAACTGTCTGTATTTTGTCGCAATTGATATTTGTAGATGCAGTCATAAAGCTTTGAGGATGTTTTTTGTGTTTTACCCTGGAACCTTTGATTCCTGTGTAAGCAATTCTCAAGAAGTAAGCCCATTTCAGCATTTAGCGCTGAATACATTGCAGCAACAGCACGAAGAGGGTCTATTCCTGTTTCAAAAGGATCGTCTCCTGTCCATACCGTAGTGCACAGCTTGTGTAAACGTGGTTTGCTGACATGGATGTTCAGGACTTGGGCAAGGCTGCTAGCAACCCAAACCTGAACCCTATAAACATATATAGAAGGATTTAGAACGTCAAATATACGAGATACATCACAGCATCCGAAATCAGTGACTGAGCTAACTAGGGTTCTTCAAAAAAAGGCGTGCAATTCCAGCTGCAGACTTAGTGGATTGTCTTCCCCCACAGAGTTGCAGTTGTCATTGCAGCAAAAGGTGACCCAACATCATACTAACTTTTGACATCTGCGAGAAATCAAAACATAAATATTGTCAGTTCATTGTTATAAATCGGATAGTGTGTGTATATATACCGGATGAGAAGCAAAAACGGCAAATCAAGCATGTTTTGTTAATCCTGTTTATTTTCTCTACGAGATAGTCAAGATCCCAATTGTTTTGAAACAACATATATTCATATTCTTTAGAGATATTTTTTGCTTAAAAGACATGAGGGTTAATTAAAATTTAGATTCACTCATAAAATGGTTGCTACTTCACGGTTATTTGTTATCCCTAACTGTTACAATTACAAAAAGGGGAAAAAGTTATCTCGCAATTCGTACCAGCACGACATCGGTAGCAAAATTAATGTATGTGATTGGTAGAATTTCTTACTAAATTTTAATGCATTGTTCTTAAATAATTTAATTTGTTAGTGTTACGGGCCATGTGTGACTGGGCCATTCATAAAGATCCGGTGGGCCGCAGGTTGAGTATTGCTGATTTATATCCTTAAATTTAGTACTCAGAATTTGTGAAGCATTTTTAAGCATTTAACTGCTAGTTCCTTATGAGATGCCCTCTTCGATGTAATAAAAATATTCGTTTGAAATAAGAAAAAAAACTCTTATCTCGTATATACAAACATAAATTTGGCCAAATCGTACAATTTATTGTATTTTTTAAATGGCACGTTTTTATTGCAACGCTAATATTCTAGCTACTTAAGCTGTACACATTTCCACAAAAACATTGGTAAATGAAAGAGAATTTCTGTAATTCCACCATGTTATTTTTCAGGAGCAAGGTTTCCATGTACTTCAATCCCATTAAACTGTAGAGAACACACAGCTCAGAGAACCTCGAAAAAACACTTATACCGCAGAAAGGCGACCCTATTTCAAGTTACAATTACTCTCCTCCACCCATAAGGGGATGAAATAAAAAGCGTATAATTTTAATTCAAACGCGCAGGGGAGCATCGTTGAAAATTCCTCCACGGGGCGGTCAAAATTTATTTATTCGAACCCGAAGCGCCCCCGTAAATTGCTTTCTCACACAATTACCGAGAACATTTCCTTTCATTCGAATCGTTTTGAAACGCCGCCAGAACCGTTTTTCGCGTCAGGGGTAAATAAATCGTGCGTCGGAAAGTTGCTCAAAGCGACCGAGCGATGGGTTTCTTGTTCCTTCATTATTTCTACAAATGGTTAAATCATTTCTGACAAACTACCGGGGCTCGAATGAGGTGGGAATTGTTATGGTAATTTCCAGACAAAAATTGCGAATTAAGTCACGTTAAAGGCATGTTATCGTTTGCGAAAGGGGTTAGAATAACCGCGCGTGCAGAAATAAACGTCTGCACCTTTGCTGCCTCCCCCTCTCCTCTCCTTCAGCCTTAATTAGGGAAACAGCTCTCATAACTGAAAACAGAAGATGGGATGTTTAATAGGTGGAACTCTCATTTCAAAAATATGCGGTGTGCACTCGACATCGATTATCGGAATATCTCGAACATTAGGGGTTTCCCTTCCTTTGGCTTAACTAATTTCAAGTGCAGAAAGATCTGCTTAACTATCCGGTATTGATTGATTGATTGGGTTACATAAGATATGGAACAACGTCTCTTACGGCCATTTTATCCAGTATAACTTTTGCGGCCATGATAGTCGAAGAGTCATGGTCAAACATGTGGCTCACATTGTTCCTATCTTCTCATGGGTTTGAGACCTGGTGTCACTAAAAAAAATCACCGAGTAGAGACTTACTTAATTATTCTGTAAAATCGAACTAATCCAAAGGATTTCGAGCTGTGAACTGAACCTCTGAGAAGATACTTTATTTATATACTAAAAGAAATACGCATACAAAATGATCCCGAATGAGGGACCTTACTCAAAATTCTTGAGAAGTGGGGGAACTAATATAAGATATAGTAAAAGTACTTCACAACAAAAATAACAATACAAATACAATATATATATATATATATATATATAATGTATATATATATGTGTGTGTGTAATAATTCCCAGTAATATAATCCTTTAAAATAACTTTTAACTACCAATGGTCCATCCCTTCAGGACCAACGTTTAGGTAATAAGTTAACCCGCCGCCTAACGGGAGTATTTTAAATTACACCTATCCACCCACTCAGATCATGTGATTTGAGAAGCCCATAAATACCAAGATTCCTGGAGACCAACTCTCTTTCGCTTTTGTATTTTGTCTGCGTAAACATGTAGCCGGCTGCATTGTGTTTGTGTGTGCGTATATATTGTGTCGTCCCTGTAATGTTTTATGTGCTTAAGATGTGGAATAAACAGATTTGAATAATCACAGGACTGTCGTCAATTCCAGCCAAAGCAAACATCAATCGTAATAAATAGTAATCATATAAAGAATATCTTTCAACGGCCACGTCTGTTACATATATATATATATATATATATATCCATTACCATTGCAGACCTAGTACATCCCCAGGAGCTCTTTAGTGAGGCGCCATATAAGCGGATACCAATCGCCGCAGGTAATTTTGACGTCCAGTTTCTTCCAAAGAGGGAGGCACCTGAGCTCTGACGATGTGAACCTGTATTAGAATTTTTAATTTTGACGAGAGCGCCCAAGCCAAACATACACTCTAAAGAGCTTTAACACGCCGTATAATCATACGACATGGCCGTTATCGATTTTCTTCATCACGAAAATCCATCAACTTGGGCCAGGGTCGAACCCGTAACCTTGGGTGCAGAAGGCCAGTGATAAACCAACTACGCCACCCAGCTGGCACAATACACACACACTAACACAAACTAACACTAACTTGTCCTTGTCTTACTAATGAGACGTCGCCCATCCGGTATAGTGGTTAGCGATGCTGACTGTTGTACCGTAGGGACTGGGTTCGAATCTGGGAGGAGACATGGATGTTTGTAAATGTATAGTGCCTTTGAGGCATGAGGGTACTCTAAATAGCCGTCGAGCCGCAAGTCCTCTCGTGAGGTTGGCGGATGGAGAAGAGAGGTGGGAGGCTCCTGACCACTCCCAGGGTGTTTCTCCCTTAAAATTGGAGGGAACTGAGCCAAAACGTACTGTCACCAGAATGGTGCTCAAAGCTACGGCTAACGACAGGTGTACATCTAGACCTTTGCTACGATAAATTTCGTGGGCCTTAATCTGACATCGTCAGACAGGAGGCATTAGTAACAACAACAACAACTAGTGAGCAGGCGAGACCTTGAAAAAGAAATGATACACACAGCTATATACCACTATGAGGGAATGCAAAATTAGGTAGGGAAGAAATGTGAGATAAGAGAGAGAGAGTGAAGGTCCAAATTTTTTAATATACTTTTGGAAAGAGCGATAGGGCCTGTTCAAACGCAGCAACAGATGCGAGACCCCACAACGAGAAGAAATAACTCCATATTGTCAATTTTTTGAAAGCCAAAAGGTACTATATTTCTGCGTTTTCAAACTTTGTGTCTAAATGTGTTCAATTTTAGTCGTACTTCTATGCAAAATCACCAAGCTGAATAAACATATCACAGAATGAAGGTTGCATCACAGATGCGGCTAATAAACTTCATAATTTATTGCATGGAAATTAAAGAAAACGAAATGCAGGATCTAATAAATTCTGTTTTGGAATTGAAAGATCTCAATTGGTTCGTTCCAAGAATTATAAATCATTAGCGATACATTGGTGATGAAAATTGGTACACGTAGAAACTATATATCCCATCTCATTTTCACCAATACACTGTTTTTTTTAATGTATCTTACTTTATTTTGTGGCAACTTCTTTCAAACAGTTTCAGTTACAGTGTGATCACGTAATAAAGAATTTATCTCTTTCATAGCTTCATTCACTTTTATAGTAACATTTTCAAAAATTTGTATTTCTTAGAAATTTTTTTTTTTTACCGAGTATATTTTTATTTATATTGTATCAAAATATAGATAAAACTTATGGAACTAAAATAGCCTACATTTTATGAAATAAAACGTTTAAGGAGCAAATATTTTTTTTAAAGGAATAATCCGTACAAGATGTCAGCTTTATGATTACTACGGCTTCGTAAAGACAGAACTTTCAAATAAAATGGTATTTATCTTATTCAAATTATGGATTAATATCAATGTCACATTCAACATATTCACTAACTTTGCGATAAATACAAAAGGCTCTTATGAACTTGTGCAGAGTGCCCAAAAGCCACTAAGTAGTTTAAAAATGGAATAGCTCTTTTAATAGTTCTTAAAAAGTCATATTGATTCTTGTAGAAACAATGATTTTATCTTTGAAAGTTATTTTTAATTAATTTTGTGGACTGTGTATCCATGATTTGACCATTATTTTATTATTGGTCATAAAGACTATATTTTTTTGGAGTTTTTCTTAGCTTAATGTATTGTTAAATAAGCTTAATCTGTGCTTTATCAATTTTTAAGTAAAATTGAATTGTTTATAATCATCACTTTGTAACGAATTAATCCGCAACTATTTCCAAGAATTACAACTAAATAACCCGAAAAACTTAAATTTTAATGTGTTCGTTTGTGTGTTAAATTCTTACATTCGGGCGACTTCAAAATATTAATATCAAAATACTACTTGCAAACCTTTTATTACAGAATAGCATACATCTTAAAAATGATGTCTTAGGAATATCTCTCTCAAAATGTTTTTCTTTCACGTTTGCAAATGTCATTATTATAGTGTTTGAATATGGTACATTTATGAAATCGAGCACTCATCGAATATTCTATTTGCAGGTGGCTGTGGGATGTGATGGGCAACAAGTTGAGCTGTTCGTGCGCCCCTCTGATCCGGAAGGCCTATCGGTATGAGGACTCGCCGTGGAACAACTCCCGCAGGAGAGACGGACACCTGCTCAGGTCAGCTAACTATTGGTGTGTAAGCATGGCCACTTAGAACATTCTACGCAAAGCGCTTCTTCACACACACGCACTATTCGCAAGCGACACTCACACTCGTGCACCAAGATGAGTTAAAAATATTCCCGAATGAGGACGGAGAAATTCCCGTTTGAAATATAATTTGTATCAGCACTCTTAAACTTTTTATGGGTTCAGACTTTTAGACATTGAATCTTAAGTGTTTTAACGAATTGTATGTGTCTACGTCACTTGAATCCAGTTTTGGAAACTCAAACGGGCCAAATATGGAATGCCCTTATAAAGCCAGAAATCAATTCGTTTTCTTTTTGCAATTTTTGCTTTCTTTTTTCTCTAATAGGGCTGCGGATTGGTATTTTTACCTTTGCAGACCTGGTACATTTCCCAGGAGCTGGTATCACTTTTTAGTGCGACACCATATAGACCATACCAATTGCCACAAGTGATTTTGACGCCCAATTTCCTCTCCAAAGGGAGGCACCTGAGCTCTGACGATGCGTAGTTGTATTTAGGAATTTAATTTTGCCGAGAGCACCCAAGCCAAATGGGTACTCAAGGAATTTTTTACATGACACAATCATACAACATGGAGGCTGTCGATTTTCTGCATCCTAAAAATCTTCCGACTTGGGCCGGGGTTGAACCCACAGCCTTTGGCGCAGAAGGCCAGCGACAAACCAACCATGCCACCCAGCCGGCTCTCTCTTTTTGCAAATGCCTAATAGAATGTGAAATGAAGTACTATTTTTATAAAGACACGGAATTTCTGGCACGGTTCTATTCTATAGAATGTGATGGCAGGGGCCTAATTGTCGTTTCATAACTTTTGTGTATATTACACTGTGAAATATTTGTACGATTCTCCCATTCAGAACCACATAGTTGCACCGTTTATGATTTAGTTTAGTCAGTAATTGATTATGTTTCAAAATAACTATGTCATTTAATTTATTTGGCTAAAACAGAACAATTATAAGTAAAATTAAAGTCTGCAGTCCATTGTATGACAAAATACTAAATGCAGTAGTTGTTTTGTTTAATTTTTTTTAAAGTTTTTTGGCATCATTTAAGAGAACAAACATTCCCCATAAAGACGTATTTGACTCAAATACATTCCATGGATGAAGGGGTGATTATAGATTGGAGAGAGATGATTTTGGCTGAAGAATTCCCACCCAGAAAGACTTTTATCATAGTGGTTATGGGTTTTAGAAAAAGGTGCAGTTTTTTTATTATTATTATTATTATTATTTGGCTTTCGATTGGAACATACACATTAAGGTGGATAGATTTTTTTTTTATTTCAAAGCCTTTTTATGAAAATAAAATGTTCTATGGTACAGCCGGACCCCGATTTAAAGAATTTATCGGGACCGAATATTTTGTTCGTTAAATCGGAGTTATTCATCATATTGGGGTCCAAACAAAACTTTTTTGATCTTACCTTTTGGAAATTCTATAATAATAAGCAACTACACAAAAATATCTATAGTTAGAAATTGCACAATTATATTCAACAATTAAAAATACTGCTAGTAAATTATTACGCACCATTTAATTGGAAATTTTAAAATACTGACTAAAAGATGTTTGAAAATCTTTTTGATTCCTGACTCGAAAGAGTTCTTTTTTCGACTTTATGCAGAGGAGAAAATATTGCGTCCTTTACATCCTGTCGCGTAAAGTATATTTTCACAGTTTCCAAACAATGTAAACCATTAAAAAAAGCAAGTTTTAATTGGAGCTTCATTATCAAATTCTCCATCAGGGTCACAATTTGTTGGCTCTGACGAATCAACAATTTCCTCAAATTCAGTAGCACAGATAGACAGTCTGTCAACATATACACTGCTGGCCACCGTAAATGCAACACCAAGAAAGACAAGAGATAGCACAACAAAATTTATTTTGTAGATAACATGTTGACCAATTATTAAATTTATAGGCTTCCGTGAAGTGTGGTTTCTGCCAGAATCAGCAGCCTGAGTAGCCGCCATTGTTGGAGATCATCGCTGCCACACGCCTCGGCATTGATTCAAAGAGACTTTGGATGTGTTCTTGGGGTACAGCGGACCAAGCAGCTTCCGGATGTTGCTAAAGTTGATCTGGTGTGGCAGCTTTGGGTGTAATCTGGGTCAATCGTTTGAGCAACCATGGACCACATGTTTTCTATCGGCGAAAGATCCGGAGATAGCCGGCCAGGGAAGCAATTCAATCTGGTGATCGAGGAAGAACCTTTGGACAATGCGTGTTACGTGTGGTCGCGCATTATCCTGTTGAAATATGGCTGTGGTCAAGCCCTGAAGGTAAGGAAGGACAACTGGTTTCAACACCTCGGAGATGTAGCGCTGGCTGTTTAAAGTACCAGCAATGCGTACTAGAGGAGTGCGAGAGTGATATTCAATACTGCTTCCATACCATAATACCCGGTGCAGGACCAGTGTGGCGGTGCTTAACGCAGCTGTTCAGCATCCTCTCTCCACGGTGTCTCCAAACTCGAATCTGACCATCGTGGTGTAGCAGACTGATGCGTGACTCGTCAGTAAGGACAACTTCGTTCCATTCTGCCGCCCACATCCTTCTTTCATTGCACTATTGGCGGCGGAGACGTCTGTGGTTCTGCGTCAAGGGTAGACCATTTAATGGACGTCTTGCGGACAGACCACTCTGCTGTAAACGGCGTCGAATGGTACACGCAGACACTGAATGAGGCGTTACAGACTCAATGTGCTGTGCTATGGTTCATGATGTGACTGAGCGATCCGTCACTGCTATGCGCACAATTTGCCTGTCCTCACGTGAAGTGGTGCACTGAGGTGGATACGATCGACCACGTCGGTCCGTCGTACCCTCCTGCATCCAACGGTCACATATCCGAATTACAGTTATTTGGTTTCGTCCAACACGACTACCGATTTTCCTGAAAGCTAATCCACAATCTCGGTAGGCCACTATCCTTCCTCTGTCGAACTCGGATACTTGATCAAAAGCTGATCACTGCTTTCTACGAGACCTAACTGAACGTTTTTGGAAAAAACCACAAGAAAAACACAATTGCCAAACTTGAAATCGTCGAAATCTCCAAGCCTTAAATAGCGCTTTGAGGTGGCGCCACAGGCGTGTGTGATGTGTGTCTGCGCTGAAATTCTAATCATTTGCATATCTCACCTCCGCTAAAGCATGTTGTAAATTTCATGTTATTTGCGTGCTTCCTTCAGAGTGTTGCATTTACGGTGGCCAGCAGTGTATAACAGAATCGTTAAAATCTGAAAATGTATTTTTCGTTGTAGAGTGAGATGTGTTATAAATCCTAAATCTTTAATTCCATTGGTCAGTTATATGATTATATCTATTGTATTTTATGTTAATCCAATGATTCAGTACATCCTTTTAGACATTTTGATTCATTTTCTTAGACTATACAGAAGACACGTTGTGGTAACCTGCAGTTACCCCTTTCATTCGAACCCTCCTGTCTATCTGTAAACCCATCTAGATGTGTAGGAGGAACTAAATAATCTACAGACATAATGGTAATCTAATTTGATTTATTAATTCTTACTACTGATTATGAACAAGCACAACACAATTCTAATTAAGGAATATAACAATGGTAGAGTGCAGAAGTGAGATACACAAATGCGAGGATAATATTACAGAACTTCAACTGAATCTAAGATAGCCTAAATTCGCTCATTTACAACTACGCCGCACACTAATAATCAGCTTTTACTTAATCAATTTTACGATACATGATTCCTTAATGCTTCGGTTCCTTCACGGAGAACTTCAGGCACTACATTTAGCTGGATCAAATAACAGTGGCTCCAAGCTCCGTAGTATTTAATTTCCCTACTTTTTAATCTTCACTAACCACTTCACCTTGCACACATCAAACGTATTAACCTCGCTTTACTTGTCAACGACAGCCCACTTTTTTCACTTTACTTTACTTCACTTAACTTAACTTGACCTCTTACTTCACTCTCCTTCAACTCGCGAAAACCGAATTTATGTAATATTCCTCATTTACTTAAATCACGTTTGGTTTCTCGATGAAGGTTGGTTGAAATAAATATTTTGATTTAAAGAAAAAAGATGTAATTAGTAGAAACGCGTATAGATCCGTCACAACGTACACAGCATAAAGAACATTACATAACTGATTCTACAAGCAAAACAAGTAATATATAAAAAAAAATTAAGCCAATTCCTACTTTGAATGAATGAATAGAAAATAATTCATTAACGATTGAAAATTTGAACAAGATATATATATATATATATATATATATATATATATAGGAAGAGAGTAAACTAATAATAGGAATTAAAAAAAGAGCATGAGTTGTCTGCATTGTTGTAACAATACACACCCGGTTTAGCTGAAAAACCGTTTTTCGACGCCAGCTTTTGTCATTGTTTTAGCAGTTACATTGCTACAACAATGGAGACAAATTTAAGTTGGCGTCGAAAACAGGTAATTAATTTAATTTAATTAATTAACCGTTAATTAATGTATTGATATTTGGAAAAAACTGTATTAACATCGAGTGTCATCCACTACAAGTTTAAAAAAATTTATATGATCTTGATCGGATGAATAGAAAGAATTTTGTTAATGATTGGAAATTTGAACACGAGAAATATATATATATATATATATATAGAAAGAGGGAGCTAATAGTAGGAATTTAAGAAAAGCGTAACTCTCAGATGACTTGCAGTTTCATCTATTCATTCTGCATTTAATTTACAACAATATGAGGCAAAAAAGGAATTTCTTGTCGTATTCAAAACTCCCACAATAAGTTACACTCTTAATTCATCTGCACCTGTAAAGTTAAAAATAGTCTGAACTCTTTCCAATTGAAATTTGTTACTTACAAGACAAAACTTTTTTCTGATCCGACCACAAAGGAAATTTGAAAAAAAAAATCAAATTTTTCCAACAGAAACTTATAAAGAAATTTTATTCAACTTTTGAAATAATTCGTTAATTCGGGGTTTATTATTCGTTAAATAGAGGTATTTGCCTTCATTTTAATCGGGGAAACTGAAAAATTCATTAAATCGTGAAATTTATTAACTAGGGGTTTGTTAAATCGGATTCCGACCAGAATAGCTTAAGGAAAAAAATAAAAAATTAATTTTTATGTTAAAAGTACTGCCACAAGGACAATAAAACTTAGGAATTTTCATTTTCATTTTAAGTAAAAAGTCAATGTAATTTTTGTCAAAACAGAACAGCATTTTAGTGCTTTTTAACATTTATTGCCAGGAGAGGACATGTATTCAATAGCTATAAGGGAAAAAACATTATGTACATTTTGCAGCTTCTTTAGTAGTAAATTTTTAAAAAATAAAGACTTAAACTGTCGAAATTACCATGTACAATTAAGGTATCCGACTGGTTGCGACAACTTTTTTTTTTTTAAAAAAAAAGGAGATATGGGGATTTTTTTGTTGTTGTTATTTTTAGATTTGTTTAGTGCATTTTAAGAAAAGTGTGCTAAAATTAAGAAGAGAAAAAGAAATTATTATTACCAAAATGGGAAAAAATAGGTAAAAATTGACAAAAAAATAGCATAAACACAACCCATTCTGCTCCAAAGGTTTAGGAACAAATTTTCAATTTTTTTCAATCTAATGTATTGCTATATTATTCAATTTTGAAATGATCTTCAGGATAAGAGATATTTTCTCTTTTTACAAAAACTAGAGTACTTTATCTCTGTTACTATACGAAAATGCTTAAAAAGACAGTGATTATATTCACATAAGAGACTGTGAATTCTGTATTAAAACAGTGATTGATAAATCTGAAGGTTAAAACAATTCTACTATTATACAGAACTTACAGAAAAAAATTCAGTTAATTATGTTCTAAACTTTTTTAGCAATCGCTGACCCCGTTTGATTATTTTCAAAAAATCACATTCCGAGTAAAACGCGTTTTAAAGTATGACATCTTGCCTAAAGTAATGGCATCTGCTTTTACTAAAACACTTGTAGTTTTTGTTCTAGTAAAAGGAAAATGATAAACTTGGTATTTTTATAAAGCTAGTAAGATGACCCATAAAATAAAATCATAAAAAATTTGTCAATTTTTGGCAAAATTCACAGTTTTAGGGTAGTCGGATACCTTAAATGGAAGACGGAAAAAAGCTTGGATCGGACTGATCCGAAGACACTTTTTCTGTTTCGTAAAATCCGGCTTATGACGTGCACTTATATTTTCAAGTTGCATTTTTTAATTTTTAGGTATATTCGCCGCGTATAGCGCGCACCTTTTCTCTTACGAAGAAATGTGAAATATGCGTATGCAATGCTTTTATGTTTTGAAGTCATTTATTTGAGGTATTATCCCAGGCTTTTGAAAAAGTAGTATACTTCTAAAAGTCCAACCCTTAAAATTCAAAATGTATGTCATTTCTTTCAAGCAAACAGTATTTCGATATGTGAAAAAGTCGCAATTCTTTTATGTTCATCTCTTTTTTTTTTTAAAGTATCATTTTTATACCCGGCGTATAACACGCGACCACAGATTTCGATCCTATTTTTTGTGTAAGTGCGTGTTATACGCCGTAGTTTACGGTATATAATCTCGGTACCATAGAACATCTTTACTTTACTACATGGGCAGGTTTCGCTTGATAATAATTTTTTTCCTCCGTGGAAACCACGATCCCCCTCCCCCACCTATACACTTACAGTTTATATCGTAAAAATCACCGACTGTGTGATATATAAAGAATGTCGTAAAAAAATAGAGTTGGAGAAGAAATTATATATTAGTCTCTCTGCTTCTTCATAGTCAAGGTAAACCCAAAGATAAAAAAAAAGGTCAATGTTTACGATCTTGCTTTCTTTTTAAATATGTGTACATACTTAAATCAAGAGAATATGAAACTAGGTCTTAAGGTGGTCTTCGGCTAATGTTAAATAATAGAACCCAAATTAGGAATATTTTTTCAGATATAAAGTACTCAAACATTAATATATATATTGTATTCTGGTTTCATTATCCTATAGTGAATCACTTATTTTGTCATATTACTCATTTTTATCCACACATTTTTTTTTATTGACATGTTTTTTTTCCCCTTTTACAAAGTATATTTCACATTTTTTCTCCTATACCCGTAATGCTAAATGAGCTATTCCTTTACATGTTAAAAGGAAAAAGAAATTATCTATGAAATATTTTGAAATTTTAAAAATACTATATTATAAACAAATGCATGAGTTACAATGTCACAAATTTTTATAAAAATTGTAGCATTTTTTTTTGTTGTCCAGAATGTACTTTGCGTTAAGTTTACGCTCTCGTACATATGGCGAAAACAGCCTGAACAACATTATGCAATCGTAATTGTAGGGGAGGCAATTAAATTTTCAATTATGTAGGCGCGTTGACATTGACATATTTATTCCAAATCAATCAATTATTGATGACAGATTCTATTCATGTCATATATACAGTCTTCAAGGAAATCGAACACTTTTAATTGATACCGTACCCGTATTTTCAAAGTTTTATGCGACTCCTTTCAGAATTATTTTCTTGGAAAATTTCTGGGTCACACACACACACAATGTTTACTATCAAATATTACAGATTCTTAAGGGACAATCTACTAAATTATAACACTTAGTTATCGATTCCCTTGTTACGCGATGTTTGAAAACAAAAGGAAAACTGTGAATCGTTTTTATAAAAGTTTCATAATGTCAACTAGTTTCGCAAATCGAAAGACATCGCTAAATCAAAAATTGTCGCCAAATGCTTTTATCGTTTCTGCGCATGCTCGGAAACGAATTTTTGTGAATGCATTTTCCATATCAACTAAGGTTGGTATACAATTACACGCGACAACATTTTTAAAAAACTGCAGATATAGGGATTTTTTGTAGTATTTAGATTCGGTTTAGTACATTGAAAGAAAAACATATTAAAATTAAGAAGGGAAAATGAAATTATTATTACTAAAATGTGGGGAAAAATGAGTAAAAACTTACAAAAAATAACATAAATACGACTCGTTCTGTACCAAAACTTTATGAACATATTAATTCTTCAATTCTGATGTGTTTCTATGGTATTCATTTTTGAAATGGCCTTCAGGATAAGAGATATTTTAAATTTACAAAAACTGGAGAAATTTATCCTAGTTATTATATGAAATTCCTTAAAAAGGCATTGATTATATTCACATAAAGGACTGTACAGTGATTAATAAATCTGAAGTTTAAAATACTTCTACTATTATACAGAACATACACAAAATATTTCAGTTTATTATTTTCAAAACTTTTTGAGCAATCGCTGTAACCAATTCAGCATTTTCAAAAAACACATTTCGAGTAAAACGCTTTTTAAAGTATGACATATCTTGCTTAAAGTAATGGCACCTGCGTATACTAAAACACTTGTAGTTTTTGTTATAGTTAACGGAAAATAATAAACTTGGTATTTTTATAAAGCTAACAAGATGGCTTATAAAATGAAATCATGTAAAAAAATTGTCAATTTTTGGCACAATTCACAATTTTAGGGTAGTCGGATTCCTTAAGGAGAATTAAATACCGTACTTAAGAAAAATAATTACAATTGAAATAAACAAAAGATCTCTCTCTCTCTAACAAGAATTACATTATTCAGGTGGCAAAAACGCCATTATTTCATTCAAAATCGCAACAAATCAGTCTTTTTTATGTAGACGCGACACCATATAAATTTGCATTAGTATGAATCTAAATGTAGGCATGTTGAATCGTGATGTTTTCTTGTTTTTTCAAGCTAAATAGTCTTTCGGATATTCACATATTAAATCTCATTTTGGAAGTGCTTCACTGCGTTCACTTCCGTGGCAAAAATATCCCATATTTTAATAGTTTTTCACAATATAATATGAGATGAATATAACTATAAATTACTAACAATGCTATTATCTTCTAGAATACGCAATCTAGAATATTCTGCTTGAACGTGCACGAGAAGGGTACAACCTATTTCACCAGGTTGTTATTTTTGAGATAGCCGAACAAGATTATTATGTTTAAATCTGCACGGAAATGAATTTCCTCTCTTGGCTGCATGTCGCAGCATTGGGCGATATTTTTTTGTTTTAACGAAATTGCTCAACAGTATAGTATAGTATAGTATGTAAGTATCCCAGGGAGTAATATAGTATACAGGTATGATTTCATAAAGATTTTTTCTACTAATAATGATCGTAACTGAAAGAAATTTTGAAAGTAGACAATTCTCCACCTATATCTTCAGAAACGTCGGATTTCATAATCAGAAAATGTTTTAGAAGTTAAGTTATCCGACTACGCTAAAATTGTGAATTTTGACAAAAATTAACAATTTTTTAATGATTTATTTTATATGTCATCTTATTAGCTTCATAAAAATACCACGTTCATTATATTCCGTTCACCAGAACAAAAACTACAAGTATTTTAGTAAAAGCAGACGTGTGTGCCGTTAATTTAGGCAAAATGTCATACTTTAAAATGCGTTTTACTCGAAATGTGTTTTTTTTTTAAAAAAACTCAAACGGGGACACCGATCGCTCAAAAGGTTTTGAAAATAATGAACTTAAATTTTTGTGTATATTCTATATAATAGAAGAAGTTCTTTAATCCTCAGATTTATCGATCACTGCTTTACTACAAAATTTACAATCCCTTATGCGAATATAATCATTCTTTCTTTAAGCAATTTCATATAATAACTAAGATAAAGGGCTCTAGTTTTTGTGAAAGTTAAAATATCTCTTATTCTGAGGATCATTTCAAAAATGGGTAATGTAACAACACATTAGAATTGAAAAATTGAAAATTTGTTCATAAACTTTTGGTACAGAATAAGCCTCGTTTATGCTTTTTTTTTTTGTAAGTTTTTACCCTTTTTTCCCCCATTTTAGTAACAATAATTCCTTTTTCTCTTCTTAATTTTACTATATTTTTCTTAAAATATACTAAACAAATCTAAAAACCACAAAAAACTCCCATATCTCTTTTTTTTAAGAAAAAAATAGTCCGATACTTTAATTGAGGAACTAAAATCACAAGTTAGTTCATTTCACAAAAGAGTTAGCAATTTTGTCCTGCTGCGATAAAAATTACAAATTTTACTACAACTGACCCATTTTAATGATTGGTTATAAGCTGTAAAAGTCACTGAGAGCAGTTTCTTAGAGAAATCAGAATACTTTCTTTTCACAGACCTATGGAATCAAAATTAATAAATGGAAATCTGAGGTCGATACCACGAAATAAATGGAGACATGAGGAGGAAATTTATAACTATGCAGAATTATGCCTCAGGACATCAAACATAATGTGATTTATATAAGTCCATAGGCTCTAATCAAGTGTGTCGGAGCTCAAGATTTAACTATTATACATCATTCAATTAAAGAGTTATTATCATTTTTCATGAACTATATGCATTTTTCCACGAAGCAGATATTCTTGTATCCCTTTTCTTACATGCATAATGGTAGCACGCATCTCTATAGTTAAAAAAAACCTTTCTTTTTGGGTCACATTTAGAAGTCTTATGTCATATGTAAACTATTTTATGAGACGTCTATTCTTTATCTAAGTAAAAGTTTTTCGAAATAGCTTCGGCGTGATGTTGCATTGATAAAAAAAGCAAAAGAAGTTAGAATTCAACCTAAAAGTTTTCGCGTTTGTGAGAGGTTTCGAGTAAGAAACAGAGATTTCTCAAGTTGACCATTTTTATTTAGCCTTTAACACAGGGGTCGGTAACCTTTTAGTTGTGGCGTGCCAAACCAATCTACAATATATTTCAGCATGCCACAAAGAAGGACATTTTTAAACCATTCGATTCCCTCTATAATGCATACACCCTCTATAATGCATACAGAGTTGGTGAATAGAGGTCAATGATATAGATAATATTTACAATTTTATTACATATTAATAATGCATCATATAAAATAAACAGCAATAAAATATAACTCTTTCTTCAACACAAATTTTAAAAATTAAAATTGCACATATGTTATGTATTTTAAAACATATTTATTAAAATGGGGAAATAGACAATATAAAATATAAGTATTTCTCTGCATTATAGTGAAATAAAAAGATAAATATAAAAATTTTAACGCGAACTTAATGCTTCCACCACTCTATTTTCATATCACAGAAACAGGTGTATAATTTGTGACTTTCTATTTGATACATTATTCTAAATTTTCAGTTAAACAACTTCTTTGAGGACTCAAAATATATTTGATATGAGAAAAAATTTGTTCACATATAAATGTAGATCCAAAAGTGGTAAAATACCACTTTAGGAAGTTAGATTTATATTTTTCTTCAAAATAAGTTATATATTCATGTTATTTGAGCTTATACTTTTGATTAAATGATCAACTTTCAGAGAGTATTAATCGCATAAGAAAATTCAAGATAATTGTATTAAAAAAAATTTTCTGTCACGACAGAAATTTTAGTTTTTTCCCCACGTAATATTGAAATATTATATTTCTAGCAAAAAAACATGAGCAATAAGAACTGAAGTCATGAAATTATTAATATAAAATGCCTTAATTAAAAAATTTTACATGCACACATTTCACAAAGAAAAAATTTACATTATTGTAATGCCTCAGAAATATCCTGTTTTGTATATTACACCTTTATTTTTTATATAGTAGTTATTATACTCCTTTTAAAATAGATTTTATCAAAAAGCTTTTTTTTTTAGTTTTATTATCTAAAAAGGGGGCTTGGTCGAATATTTTAATTTGCTTGTTTATATTAATCAATTGCAGGTTTTCCCAACTTCTAATTTCTTGACATACACAAATGATATATCAATAAAAAGATAATAATGCAAAGAATATGAATACATAAAAATTTTTAAAAAACGATACTTTGGTGATTTTGGGGGTACCAAGTCCTCTTAACAGGCCCCCAAAAGATTGCATACAATAAACGATTTTTCTCTGTTGCTATTTTGCTTTTTGTAATAAACACAGTTTTAAGTGTATAATATAGTCGATATAGTACATTACACTCACATGAAGAAGCACATAAATTTTAATTGCTTAGAATTATCTCGATTAAAAAAGAATCATTATTTGAATTTGTAGACCAAAGCTGTCATATTAATTCTCATTTGTTTGCGTGTCGTTTTTATTTAAATTCAATTGATTAAAAGAAAAGTACTAGTTTGAAGTCTTGGGGAAGGATGTTCTATAGGATTGTTGCAAGCCCTAGTTGAGATCCCATAGGTATAATAATTACAACAATAATAATGAAGCTAGTCTATTGAGGAGAACTATTCTCGTAAATTAGAGTCCATATTGTCTTCTGTGAGTATAACACAATCTAACGTAAAATTTATTTTTTATTTATAATGGGCTGCGGATTGGTGCTTTACCATTGCAGACATAGTACATTCCCATAAGCTGCTATCACTTTTCACTGCGGCACCCTATAGGTGGATACCAATTGCCTCAGGTAATTTTGAGACGCACAGTTTCATTCCTAGGGGGAAGCACCTGTTCTCTGATGATGTGAACCTGTACTAGGATTTAATTTTTCCGAGAACATCCAAGCCAAGGAGACACTCTAGGGATCTTTTACAAGCCATATAATCAGTCATACGACATGGCTGCTCTCGCTTTTCTGCATCAGGAAAATCCAACGACTTGGGCTGGGGTTGAACCTGTAACCTTAGATGCAGAAGGCCGGCGACAAATCAACTACGCCACCCAGCCCAAGCTCTACATAAAACTTAAATTAAATATTTCTGTGTCAAAATAGGAGAAAAAGTCAAGATATCTTCACGAAGCCTGTAGCTGGAAGCTCTTTAGACATTAGACTAGATAAAAGCCTTAGACTACTCACGCAGCTGCAAGCATTGGTTAGTTTTAAGTTCTGAATAACAGGACAATACTTTTAAAATGGATCTCTCTCTGCCTTTTATGAAGTGGCACATTCGAATTGCTTTACACTTTGTCTTGCTTCCAAATGCAGTACTTTACGTAGCACTTAGTAAAGAGTAGATATTCCATAGTTTATTAAATCACATTAACAGAAATGAACTAGGTTTTTTAGAAGCAAAAAATTTTTTAATCAAAGTAAAAATAAGTAGCAAAAAAAAATAAAAATAAAAAAGCAAAACCTTTTTTTTTAGTATTGAATAAGTGATGCAATGCTGATAATTTAGTTTCTTACCTATATTTATATTAAACAGTCTTAAATTGATAAATTAATACCGTAATTTATAATACTGATTCTTGCATGGATTTTCACTGTAACCGAATGCATCAGCGATCACCCTCTTACAGCATGCGGAAAGTTAGATGCAGGTATGTTTACTGTTTTCAAGAATTTCATTGCTTCTGAATTATTTTTTTTCTTTCCTTTTTGATGCCAAAGTGTTTTGTTTTTCCAAAGTGACTCGTGATAAAAACAAACGATAAATACGATGTATTTCTTTTTCTAACGGAGAATAACAGCTCTTATTCCAGCTTAACTTCTCATAAAATTAATTTTCAAGCATCATGTTAAAAAAACTAAGTTAAAATTTTCTTATATGTCATTACTTTTCGCTTTTCTTTACATTCGTGTTGATTTATCTGTATGAATTTGTTTCTTTAAATATCGAAAGTTCTATAAGTAAATTTTAGACGATTTATTGCGTTAGGAGAGAAAATGTTTTATCTCTCATCAATGAATTGCTTAATACATAGTTTCCAGAAATTGTGAATTCATACACATTATTTTTGAAAAATATAAATTGTTTCAAAGTTTATTTTTGATAGAGGATTATATTAACGTAATTTTTAAAGTTACGAGTCTTGTCCTTTAATGTACTCATTGAAGAACCACTCAGATTCCCTCAAATACTTTTGGATAAATAATTGGGAAGGATGTAAATTTTCCTTTGATTCCTTCTAGAATCAGGTGCAAAAAGGTGCACCAATGCGTCAGTCTTGTTACTTGAAAATGGCTCAAAATGAAGAATTTTGCTATTTTATAACGCTAGAGTGTTATTGATCCGAATCATGCACCAATCAAGTGTGGTAACTTTTTTTATTGTCTTGTCTCTACTTTTGAGAAAATGGGAAGAATATTGAATTGGAGTAACTTGGGTAAATTAATTTACTATAATTAGATGCAATATGAAAATCACTATTACTTTGATTGCTTATTTTAAATACGAAGGGGTTTTTTCCGTTCTCATTCAACTTCCTACACTTCACTTAGTGCTTTGTTTTACCAACACTGCTCATTCCATTGAGTTTACATTCATTTCCCGAACATTTTATGTAAATTAGATTAGAAATGAAGTGAACTGCACCTACTTAAATGGAATTGTTAGTAGAAATTAATGGTTCGAGAAAAAATATTATTGCACTTCTTCCCACTGTGAAAGAGAGTGACAGCTCGTGGTTGATGGTAGTTCAAAATTACGAATGCCGTCGCCAATGGTCCTCGTATTGCTTCAGATGTAATTTAAAATCAAAATCAATTTATATAAATCTCTTTCTGAAAAAAATCATCATCTAGCGTTAAACTAAACTAACGTTGAGTAGTAATAATTTAGATTGATTTTAGATGTATATATAACTCCTAGGGAGTTTCTTAAATACAACGCATCTTCTTCCCAATTCCACTAAATTACCTCTAATTGTCCCTTTTTTTTAATGTTACTCGATCGGAGAGTATGTAATTTTATTTCGCTACTAAGAGAAGTATTACTTGAGACTTTTACCGACTTGTCTATTTGAGTGAGTATTAGCTTTACATTTTGAAGTTGCACAAGGGCCATTTATTGCGAGTCTCTTAATTTTGATTGGTGGTCAAACGAAGTTTGAGTATTTGGTTTATTTCAAACGCTGGAAACTCTAAATTAATCAAAATTAGATAATGTTTCATAGCTGTAAAAATAAAAATACCTTTACCACTAATTTAGGGGGGGGGGCATTGTGGGGATATCGGCCTAATCGGCACCCCTCGCTCTCTGTCTTGCCTGGCTAAAGGTGTGGGGGGAAACAAAGCATAACCAGAAACTTCCATAATAACAATTAGGAGTGATATATAAAGCGTTATCTAATCTCAATGTATAACTCTAAGTAAACCCGACTACGTGAACTAGATAAGGAGAACAAGCACTAATGAACCGATAACTAATTCTAATTTCATCTATCTTAAATCCTCAATCTAATAATTTAATCTATTAGCAATTACTTCCTTAACTTGCGCTATGTTTGTGAATGAAATATTCCAATATTCACACTTACGTAGCACTGTAACAGTTCCCCGACTCTTTCTATCTTACATCTACAAAACCCAGACTTAATATAGTCAAACTAATTTAAATATCATGGTTTCTTCTTGAAAGGCTGTGAATTAATGTGAATGCTAGCCCCAAAGTTTCCCCAAGAGGATTAATAGGAAAATGACGCGAATAGATCCGTCACAACATTACCGTAATTATTCGAACCTGAGCCACCATTGATTCTATGTTGCACCCCAAATTCTCAAAATGTTTATGTGATAAAATGTTGTCATCGATTCTAAGCCTCACCCCCAATTTTTACACGTTTTTAAGGAAAAATAAAAATTGTATAAAAGGTTCATAAATATCAAATACTTCAGAAATTTAAAAAAATTAATGAGAAATAATTAAAAGTTAATAATTAATTTATATAATTTTACCAGTATTCAAAACTTTTAAATACATACGTGAACCTATAATGACTCAAACCGTCGGCAACATGTTTCTAAAAGGATTCGTCACTCCCATTTTCACAGCTGACTTTGGAATTGATGCTGGATTCGCCATTTTCCCACACAGTGTAGTCTGTCATGCAATGCATTTACATAAATACAACATTTTTTTAAAAAAGAATGTATTATATAGAGGAATGAAAAAAAATATCAAAGACTGTTGAACTTTTACAAACAAAAATTATATCACTTTGCTTGCGCCATCGGCGTATATTTGTTTCATCCGTGTCAAATTTTCTGTGGCCGCTGCTCTGTTTCCGTTTTGTTCTGAAAATAAAAATTGCCTCTTTTTTCTTTCTTGTGTCATAGTGAACTCGTCTTGATGCTATTACCAATATCTTTGATGTTGAGATGGTTAAAAGACAGCGTATACAATAAAATTTCCTAAATATGAGCAGACAACGATGATTAGAATATACTGAATACTGGAGATAAATTGCGGAATGAGATAAGCCACCGAGGTTAATGTCCAAAATGGACGGCAACAATTTTCCTTTTAAAAAGGAGTGGAAATTCAATTACCCCCATCCAAAAATTATTTTGCCTTCGATTCTAAGCCTCATCCGATTTTCAGGATCATTAACATTGGAAAAATAGTGCGGCTTAGATTCGAGTAAATACGGTAACTTAATAAAAATAATGCACAAAAGCTTTAGAACTTTAATAAATAAATTTACATTTTTATCGTAGGGATCATTTGCCTGATCCCAAATGATTGTTAATGAATTAAAAATTTTCCTACGGTATATCGTGTCCATTTCAGTGGCTCAAAAGAACCTTTAGAAATTTATCTTTTACCGTTTTTTTCCCTTCCAACTGATCTTTTACTTTTCGAAATTCTCTGGAGCGGAACAAAGCGGCACAATAAAGAAATTCAAATCCAACAACAACACAACCCCATCTAACAACTTCTTCAAAAGAAAATCGAAACCGAGTCCAAACTCTCCCCCCTTTCCCCCCTGTGCAAGCACACACGCAAAGGAAGGGATCGTGCCTGTTTGTCCAGATCCCGTGCCTCGGTGTTTTCCGAATGGTCACCATGGAGACCCTTTCTTCGCCCCCCCCTTCTCGGTGATGATTCTCCCCCCCCCCTCCTTCAACTCACTTGGGGATTCGACGGTTATCTAAACAATAACGGGACAAAGAACACCCCGTTCACCCTCCATGCCCCTTCTTCGCAGTGGGAGTGATGGAGGTATTCGGGCGTGAAATGCAGTCGGAACTGATAAGGTGGAGGTGGCGAAGAGGGCTTTTCCCTGAGAAAAGAGGGAAAAATTGCGAATGGAAGGGAAAGTATTCGGAAGCCGAAATTTAATTTCGTAGAGTCCTGACATACACAAGGAAAGGTTAAGAATTTTAGGACTGGAGGCACTTGTTCAAAACGATTTGAATTTACATCCAGTGGAATTTCAGAGCTCTCGTGTAGGTGTGAATGTTTGGAGAGAGATATATGCTAACTAGAAGGGTATCATCGTTTGTTTTTTGTAATATCTTTATCATACCAACACACAACAGCCAAACCTCTACTTAACGAGACTCTATTTTACGAATTTTTTTATTTTGCTAAATTTTTCCTGGAACCAAGAGAATTTTACTATTTTCTTTGTAAAATAACCTCCAAACAGCGAAGTACATTTTCTATATAACGAACTTTTTCTCTTGAAATTCGATTTTTTTTCTCCCTATTTGAAAATATTTTAGGATATCTTTCAAATTATTCTCTCTTTTAGCACATTTAACGATGATCAATAACCTTAAAATAGTATTAACAGGTGTTTTTTAAACTCTCCTAGAGTAATGAAATGGCCATAATTTTTGAAACGAAAAACTCGAATAAAACTAACAGATTTTATCAGTACAGTAGAACGTCGTTTGTCCGAATCAATTGGGACCGGAGACAGTTCGGATACGCAATTGTCCGGATAACGAAATCCGAATGCGATCCATGCAGTATATGAAACCGGACACTATACGAATATTGAAAATCATCACATGACGGAAACGTGCTTGAAGAAAAAGCAAAATAGTTGCAAAATGTCGCATTAATTACTTATTTTTCGATGGAACATTGTATATCTTCGTTTTTTCGCTGCAAGGACTCTGATTCTCTTGAGCAGCAGTAGTTGAGTAGGATAGAACTCTGATTGTTGTTCGTACCACTCTACAGCATTCTCCAACGCAGAAGCGCGTGAGCATTTGATGGCCCTTGCTACTTTCATTGTTGTCGTTGTCCTCGATTTCATCCGTTTCATCGTCGACAAGGTCGGGTTCTTCTTGCACAGAAGTCACAATATCGTCATCATTTAGCATTTGAAATCCTCAGTCTTCTGCATCGCATACCATCCAGGTTTCAACATCAACAAAGTTCAACAAAAGAGCACGTATACACCCCCTCACTTGGAAACAAACTGACCTAATATTCCGTGCAGATGTTTACCAAATCAAGCTACTGAAATTTAACAAATATCCCTCACCTTAGGTTTTCGCGTTACTTTTGGCCTCACGCGAAACAACTGTTGAGCATTGCTCTGTTCGAAAACGTATCCGGACTTTGATTCGGATATTTGACGCTCCGGATAATAAACGTTCGAATAAACGGCGTTCTATTGTAATTAAGTTTAATGATGCATGAGATTGTGTATACTTAAAATTACTGGTATTAAAATTATGTACGTTTAAAATTACTCGAGGGCTTAAAATTAGAAAATCTCGCTAACAATTCATTAGTTTTAGTTTTTTCCGAACAATGTTTTTTCCCCTTTGTTTTCCTTGAAACTTTCTTTTGATGTGCAAGATACCATAAAATGAATAGATATTCATTTTCATAAAAGATGTGAATAATTACTTTTTGAAATAATATAAAGTATTTATGAGTTAAAAATTTGTTTTGTGTGGTTTTTACACTATATTAAAAGATGAATTCTCTATTTAACGAATTTTCTATATAACGAACCTTTTCTCGGGATTTAGCGACTTCGTTAAGTAGAAGTCCAACTGTATTTGACATGGTTCATTACATTCCAACAAAAGCAAATCTGATAAAAATTTAATATATGGAATTGCAGTCTTAATAATTCATTAACTCCACGTAACTGCCTATCGCGAGTTCTGAGTAATTTAAAAAAAAACTGGTCGTATAGAATAAGTGGGCTCACGAGTCTTAAATAGAACTGTGTAGCGGTATCATCTATATAAGCCAGTAACAACCTCCGTACTAAGGTGATCATTTTGGTAAAGTGGTTAAGTTACTCGGTTTAGGATTCAAATGTCCCAGTTTCTGTCCTACCGGATAAGCGCGCCACTTCATTGGTGACCCTGGCTACGCTAAGAAACCTTCTGAACTGTCGTGGCGCCATCTATCCGTAAAAAGAGCAAGCAATGATTCGTCAAAATCACTCGACGCAGCAAAGAGTCGTCAGACTCACTTGACAAAACTCCTCCAATAAACAGCAAACAACTGCTCACACAACACGCTTGCCTTAACAACTCCATCGTTCATTCGCCTATCCACCGACTCACTGGTGGTGGAGTGTGTAGCGGTATCATCTATATAAGCCAGTAACAACCTCCGTACTAAGGTGATCATTTTGGTATAGTAGTTAAGTTACTCGGTTTCGGATCCAAAGGTCCCGGGTTCTGTCCTAGCGGATAAGCGCGCCACTTCAAACTGTAATTCAAAACCTACTCTTAACTTGGTGTGCAAGTAAGGAAAATGTTGATACCAAGTCAGGTGTCATTCTCGTCAAATGTTTATGGTTGAAAATTATATGAATAAATAAAAAACACTTGAATAAAAATAATGTGGTAGTGCGTTTTCCCCCCTAATTTATTCGCCTAGACCCTATTTAAATAGAAAATTGAGATTATGCTAAGTATTTGTTTGCGATCGTTTGTCTACTTTCCAGATTTCGAGATTTTTCTCTAATGTAATCTAGTATAAAGTCATTCTAAAATTATAGTTCTAATGTGATTATGTTGTTTCTTTTGGTTCATTTTATTAAGATCCGTACGTACAATGTTCTGTGAAATCTAGAATAAACTGACACAGAAAGTTCCAATTGTAATTGTTACCACTATTAAATCCATATTTTCACGTATATTCGTGAGACAGTACTAGTAGTAGAGTTGCAGATGTGCAGAAAGGAAAAAATGCATTTCAGAAAATTATTCACAAGAATTTTACATTCTGGCCCTCATTCTCAAGAAATATCTGCATTTGTTGAGAGCACCCTTCATAGTTCTGATTTTAAGGGGAAAAGAGTTATACAGAAAAGTACATAAAAGCACTCATAGCCCATAGTCTCGACTGTGCGATAGCCACCCACCTATTTAAGTGTAGTGCGTGCCACTCATTATTACTACTTCCTTACTTGTTTTTTTTTATTTGATAAAGTTTTGATTATATTAAGAAAAGAAGTGTGCTCGTTGTAGAGCTCCAGACAGAAAAAAATAGAGAAAAAAAGAGCATTATTTTTGTGTAGTGTAGTTAGAATGCTTAAGAAGTAGTTTACGATTTACGTGATTTTTTTCAGTTTTGATAAGTCATGAAATCTGCATTAAAAAAAAGAAAGATTTAAAGTAAATACAATCATTACATTATATAATTCTATAACAAGAAAAAACGACGCACCAAGAACGAGTTGTCGCATAGAGACAAAAATTGGTGTGTAGAAAAATTATGTACAGAATAAAAAATTATTAAAATTTTAGAAAAATTGAATGATCTATTTCAGAGTTACATAGTTACAAAGTAACGAGCTCAATGAGGCTTTGACCCACCTTTAGCCAGGAAACAAGCTGCCACACGTCGTGGCATAGAGTTATAAAACACCCTGATAGTCTCCTGTGGTATTTCTTGAGAAATTTGCTTCAATTGTCGGGCCAGATCATCAACATTCCCTGGTAGATTCAATTACCTTCCCATCATATCCCAGACATGTTCGATTGGGGGGGGGGGAGATCTTGTTTCATAAGCTGTAAGATAGTCCATAGCAACACGTGCCGTATGTGGTATGGCATTATCTTGCTGAAAAATAAGGACAGGGTATTGTAAATCGAACAGTAGCAAAACAGTTCTCAGAATGTCATCAACGAACCGCTGTGCTGTAAGAACGCCTCTAATGACGACCAAAGTGGTCCAGAAGTAAAAAGAAATGGCTTTTCAGACCATAACTCCAGGTTGAGGGCCTGTATGGTGTGCAATAGTGAAAGCAGAATCGGCTCACTGCCCTGAGCGTTTCCAAAAACTTCTTCGGTGATCATTAGAACACAGTTGGAAGCGGGATTCGTCGCTAAACACTAGATGTCTCCAGTAAGCTTGATTCCAACGTGATCGAGCCAAGCACTACTGTAATCTGGCTCGACAGTGTGCAGGCATGAGTGGAAGGTGGTGCAGCGGTCGGTACGAGCGTAAAATTCTGGGTCGCACGTCTGATAGTTGATAACGATGAATCAGGCGCTGTGACAGCTGATCTGAGAAACAATGTGTCTTCCTGATCAGCTGTGGTCCTAGGTTGACCGCTACCATCATAACGCTGAAATCTGCCCCTGTCCACCCATTCTTGCCAGCATTTTCTATTGGCCGCATCACCTCGACCCATATGACGAGCGATTCTCCGATTTGCCCAGTCTGCCTCTTTCAATCCAATGATACGACCTCTTTCAAACTCTGACAGTTGCTCGTAATGAGCTCGAATCCTGCGGCGAGGCATTTTTTTCAGTCATTGAAAGGTATCCTGAATCGCAAAGCAACAGAAATTTTGACCATTAGATTGAGAACGGCTTCTTATAGACACATGCTGTTCGCAGTTCCGCTTCGCTGCAGCTCCTGCTATTCGTTCATTCATTCACTCTTAACTTTGCATGTTTAGTAGAAATGTCTTTGCATAAGAAATTTAATTACTATTGAGCAACTTCTTAGTGCATTGGGGTTTTTTGGGGGGAGGAGGGTTGTTACAGAGTGTATTTACAAACATGATCCCACAGTATCATCCAGTCATCGATAATTAAAAATCTATCATAAATTTTTCTTAACATAATACATTTCAAACTTCTGGACGACAACTCTCTGTAAGAAGTCAGATTTACAGCTAATTAAAAAATAAGTAATTTCGTTTAACTAAACATATATTTCCACTGTTAAAAATATTTGTTGAGCAAAAAAACTAACTATATATATATATATATATACTAGCTGACCCGGCCACGCGTTGCTGTGGCTTTGTTTTAATACGTTAGTTCAATATTATTCTAAGCTATTCAATGCAGTCAAATTAATCTCCGTTTATAATTTTGGAGGGTTGAAATAAAGTATAAAGCCACAAATTATTTTAATTTTGCATTTCATTCATCTCCTATTTGAGTGTAGTATAATGCATGAATTACTAACGAAGTTGTTAAGTAACAACATATGAAGATTTAATTTTATAAATGTCGTAAATAACGTTGATTCTTTGCAATTTTTAAAATTATTTTTATCATTTTAAAGTATAACAAATAATAATTTTATACAACTAATCGCTAATCGGTGCACAATATTTTTCGGTAACCTATATTTTGCTAACTCAAATAGATTCAACGGTTTCCGCACACGTGAGCATATGACATCTAAGTGCCCATTCGAGAAACATGGATTTTCTAAGTCCAAGTATCAAATGAATATTGTTCGGTTTCAGATTCATTTATAGTCATCGCGAAAGCCAAACGAATCGGAATTGAAACCTTTTGAATGGTATTAGAGATTCTAAAGGTATAGTGGAATACTACATGGGAACAGATTCCGTAGTAGCAGAACCGAATTTTTGTTCAATTTTTACAGTCAAAATGTTTGCTTCAAGAAGTTTCCGGTATAATTTTTTGATGATCAAACGTGCACCGTTGCATTCATTATCTAGGTGAATTTAGGTTACGCAGATAATAATCAGGGAACCAACCGAAGATTATGTGGTGACATTCCTGATATATCTAGAGGATTCAAAAACTCCGTTGAAAAATTTACGGTTTTATTTTCATCAACAATAGTGTCGATTGGTTTAAAAAACGTTGGATCAACTGGCAACAACCCTGTGTCTGAAAGTTTATTTCATCAAAATATCAACATTTTTTCTGATTAAGTTACAGGATCACAGAGGCAATAATTATCAAGATAATTATACAGTATATCCGGAAAGACACTCTCAATCACAGTTCCTTTTTGCCTAAAGAACATTACAGAAATCGTCTGGTTATTTCATGCATTATGTATTGAGATGGAGTTCTACTTCACCATTTCCGATATTCAGTAGTTGGTTAGGAAATATTTACTCAGAGTGATCATCTTGCAAATGTACTCGCGTGTTTATGGTCAGTCGAAGTGTTTCCACGTTTCGCTATCAAAACGATAGTTTTAAACAGGCGTTAATCTCTTGAGCAAAAGTAGAGTATGTAATGGCTGTTAATACCTGTCGGAAATCACCAGACAGTAATACAACAGCAACACCGAATATTCTCTCGTTGCCATTTAAATCTTGCAAAGCTCTATGTAATGTTGTGAGTGAATGTTTATGGGTTATGGTACACTTATCCCTGATCATGATTGAATTCATTTGCAATACTTTAGCCAATCCACTCTTTTTTTCAAGGGTACACATAGCATCTTGCATTTTATGAATGTCAAATGGCAGCTGATGTGGAATGTGCAGTTTTTCCGCCATCTAACACAGTGACAACAATGCCCGAAGATGCAATTTCAAATTGCAATCATATTTTCGCACGACTGCACCTGAAAGTTAAATTGCTACAGGGAATGAAAATCCGGAGGTGGAACTCGAACACAAAGCCATTTGACCTCATTCCAGCAGAAAATTTATGGAAGCTTTTGAAATCCGTATCCAGATTCTCGTTCCCACCCCGAGAAGTACTCGGTGCCCACTTTCGACGCCCTTGCTCCTGTAAGTTCAGTCTTTGAAGGGGGACATTACGGTCGGTCGGCATTATCCGGCAAAGTTACGGGAGTTTCTAAAATCCGATTTAACATTATTATTGTTTCTCATCCAGAAAAACACCAGGAAAGCATTTCTCTCTCCTCAAGAATTTTAAAGCAAGCCTTTTCCACAGTTCGTGCAAAATACTTTCGTCTGGTATTATTTGACGTAGATATGAGATTATATTGAATTGGATTGAGAATATATATTCGGATCGCCAGTTTCGAAATACAATTAAGATCCACTTTTTCGTATCTATGTCGGCAGTGGCCGCGGTAGCCAAGTGGTCAAGGCATCGGATCATGGCTAGCATGTCATGAGTTCAAGCCCAGCACCACTGAAAACCCGCCGTGTAGGGGAGCGATTCACGTTAAATCTGTCGAGAGCTCAAGCGTCCTCCCGTGGTGTGGTGTGGTAGTTAGGAGAGTGGGTGCCAGCTCAGGTGTCGTCCGCGTCACTTGACCATGGTTCAAAATTACGCTGTCAATCGCCCAAAGCCCTCGTGTAGCTGAAAAGCGCGACGTTAATATTCACTCACTTTACGTCGGCAAGTTAGGCTGGTGCAGCTGTTCGAGAGTATTCCGATCCCCCGGCATTATCTGGCAAAAATACAGAAATTTATACATTTCGATTTCAGACTCAGATAAACCATCTCAAATTACACCAGGAATACACTTTTCCCGCGCCAAGACTTTAAGGGTGAGCTCCTGCCCCGGTTTGCGTAAAAGACTGTCATCCTGAATTATCCGGCAAAGTTACTGTTATTTCTCAGATTGAATATCAGATTCGGATTATCCGTTTTGAAATACACCAGGGACAAAGTTTTCATGATCCAATGCTTTTAAGGCAAGCCCTGCTACGATGTGTCTAAAATACGGTCGAATGGCATTATCCGGCAAAGTTATCGAAACTCCTAAAATTCAATTTCAGATTCTCATTTCACACTCCGAAATGGACACGCAGCAGACTTTTGATGATCCAACGCGAGCAAGTTCAGTCGCTAGAGATAATGAAAATCCGGATGCGGGACTCGAATCATTTGCCTTTTCTCCTAATTTAGACAATATCCGGCAAGTTTAGTGGAGTTTCTGAAATATAATTTCAAATTATCGTTTCCCGCCTTTAGATACAACTGTAAATTACTTTTGTTCCCCTGAGTCGGCAAGTTCAGTCCCTGGAAGGGGCATTAGGGTCGTCCGGCATTATCTGGCAAAGTTACAGGAATTTCTAAAATTCGATTTCAAACTCTCGTTCACCATCCCGAATTACAACAGAAACGCATTTTTCCCGCACCAAGACATTAAGGGTAAGCTCTTGCCCCGGTTTGCGTAATAAATGGTCGTCCTGAATTATCCGGCAAAGTTACAGTAATTTCTCAGACTGGATATCAGATTCGGATTATCCATTTTGAAGTACGCCAGGGTCCAAGTTTTCACTATTCAAGGCTTTTAATGTAAGCCCATGTTATGGTGTGTCTAAAATATGGTCGGCCGGCTTTATCCGGCAAAGTTACGGTTATTTTTGGAAACTGACTCGAAAATCCGCACCCCGAAATACGCCAGGCACTTAATTTTCGTCGCATTTTTTTTTGTAATACCTGCTTCCACAGACACATGAGCAATGCCACATTTTGCGATTATTCCCTTACGGGAATCTGGCAACGTTTTTTCCGGATTCTTCACATTTCCGACAGTAAAAAAATTATGGCGTGATTAATTGAAATAAAAACAATCCTATATTTTAAGTTGGACGAAATGACACACAGTATCCAAATTTATATTGTGATCGGTTGAGTAGTTTTGGAGTCCATTGCGGACAAACACTGTGACACGTATATTTTATATATAAAGATATATATATATATACACTACAATGTGAAGAGTAAAATAAAATAATAAAAGACAAATTGTAATTCCCACAAAGCTAAGAATGGAGGGATGAAAATTGATTTTAAAGCCTATAAAAACCCTCCAAAATATAAGTAGACATATAAAAAATCAATAGATCAATAGGGAAAAACTATTATGTTTTCTAGAGCTGTCACTAATTTAAGACAGTGAAATAGAATTAATCTTGCTTAATAGAATTGATAGAATTAATAGAATTGATCCAACCTTCCTTATATAGCAAAAAATTTCATCAAAATAGAGCTATAGAAAGTGAAGGGAAAAAAGCTTAGAAAGAATAATGAAGCAAAGCCTAACAATAGCACATGTAAGCGAAAGGGCAATTTATATCAAATAATTTTAAATGAATGACGATTGTAAAACTGTACAATTTTAAATATTGAAACAAACAATAAACTAACATTAAGATCATGACTTACCAAAATTCTTAAAAGTTCTCGAATAATAAAAATATAAGAAGACTGTCTACTGCAGATAAGCCATCCACACACGCATAGTTGTATTATTATTTGCTAAGTGTGCCTATCTAACTCTCAATTTAACTAAGGCGCCGTCTACATGACTCTATAGTAATAAATAATAAAAAAATAATTGTAAAGGAGTAGATAATTGACAAGAAATTTGAAAAATATAATAAACTTTATTATTTTTTTATAAATATATTTGAATAGATAAAGCTATTCGGATATTCACATTGTAGGCAATGTTTATAAAATTTATTAAAATTTTAATATTTTTTCTGATACATCTGAAACTAAATCATCATTCCTGTTTACATAATTAATTACTATATTTCTAAAAATAAGTACATAAATTTCTAGTAAAGTAAACTACCTTATTAATGTTAAAATTAAAATTAAAGGCTTCTCTTTTATCATATTACATTATCAGTTCATCTGTATTTCATTAACTATAGGCTGAAAAACTTAGTTATATAATATGCTTTATGAGAAAACACGGGAAGTTAAGAAATCTTTCTAACTATAGAAATAAAACTTGAAATTGTTAGTGCTACATTAATTAAATTTGGTATCAGTAAATCATAAAATTAACAGGATTGTTTGCTGTTTCGCTCATAAAAAATGGGTTACCTATTCGTTCTATTAAACTATTTCATTTATTATAAAAGTTATATAATACTTATTTTCTAAATCCGATAAAGTTTGGAGGTCAATTTTTCAAAATATGATTTCAAGAAAAATTTTATTGTTTTAAAGAGCATAATAGGTTTCAAAAGCCATAATTATAAAATAAATAACATGGCTCACTCTTTGTTTTGGAAAAAAATATATCATTTTTGTGAAATTTTACCAAAAATATTTTTAAAAATAAATATTTTACAAGCATTTAAATTTGAAGCTAATGATTTTTCGTCAAAATCACTTAATTTTCTAAGTTAAAAATGGCTGCAAAATGTGATTATGAATGAAACTATCTTAAAACCTGCGGTTTTTCAAACTTTTAATTGAACTTTATTGGATTGTTTTGGAGATATGCCATTTTTCGAGAACAAATTATCGTGACACAACCGCATACTTCAAGAAACTCATTTAAAACATATTTTTATAAGTTAGTTAAAGTAAACATTTGAAAAACAACTTAAGATTCTTCAGTTCTATATGTTATTCTTTCTTTTTTTCTTCTAATGGTGCTAACACCTAAAAAGAACCTTAAAACAACAGCTAAGAAGAACGAGAACATTTTCAGTAGAGCCCCTTCTTGGTTGAATATGTTCTTAATTTTTGACGAATTTTATCAACAATGTAACGAAAGTAAATATGGATTAATTGAAGAACCATACATGATGCATAACAAAACTTATCTAAGAATTGAAACCACCATAAAATTCAAATATAGAACAAAATAAAAAGCAGGGGAAATAACAGTTGTCCGCGCTAAAACTTTTCAACTTTAGACAAGATAGTGTTTAATCAAATGTCCATTTTCGAAAACTTGGCAGTGTATTAAAAATTTAATCTGGATTCTTATAGATGTAATCTAAGTATCACGCTTCCTTTGAGGAGAGAAAGATTTCTTGAAAATCGATTCCAAGAACAATTTTAATGACGCCAATTTCTCCCCTTCCGGAAATTCCCTCCCTGGAAAAATGATAAAAGGCGGCAATCCTTTTGAGAGAAATTTCTAGCACATTTCTTAAACGACTCTCATTATTGGCTTTCACTTTCTCGCAAGCTGTTGTAGCCTTAATTTTGATTGCTTTGCATCTCCACCTTCCACCACGTCGTTTCCAGCCGGTCCCGCGAGAGGGCGTTGCCTTCCGTGAAACGAGTCACAGCTCTCTTTTTTTTTCTCCCTCCTCCTCTCTCTCTCTCCTTTCATTTTTCTTTTCTTGCTTCTTGCACTTTTCTCCGACTTTTAACAAGAGTAAATAACCGAGGGGTAAAGAATTGCTCGCAAAAAACAAGAAATCTTTTCCAGCTGAAAAACGACTTTTGAAAAATCGATACTAATTATGGAGCTCAAAAACTAGAAGAAGGATATTCCGATGTGTGTTCTAGAGATAAATTTAGGGATGCTGAGAACCTTTTTTTCTTTCTTTTACTCTGTCGCTTGTTCACTTATTTATTTATTTTTTACTTAGTTTGTTGGTGAACAACACTTATTATAACTAAGGATACCTGCCTGTCTCGTTCGGAAAGAGGAAAGATAGTCTAAATAGATTTGCTTGTTACTAAAGTTCTATTTATTCTTTCTTTCTTTCTGATAAGTAAGTTGTTTAATAGAATCTTGTGAGCAGGGCTTCTTGTAACAGATGGTTACAAGGGGAAAACATCTTGCTTTTTGGATGTGGTGACTCTGTAAAGAAGAGAAATAATTTTTTTCTTTTATACTTGTTCTCGTAATGAAATGAAATTTTACATACCTCTTTCTCTCGCTTTGTTGTTTTAAAACTTAATATTTTGAGCTTGATGTTTTTAATGGTCGCATTACGTGTATCTTATACAATTTAATTAAATGTGGCTTTAAATACTGAATTAATCATAAACTTAGTTCCATTTTATATCCTTTCTTGTTTAAAACTTAATTTGTTGTCATAAATATGAATTTAATATGCTGTATCTGGAATATATTATTTATTAAAACCCAGAGTATAAAATTTTATTACAATTCAAATGTTGCACACAGTTTATTTCTTGAGTAACAAAAATTGTGCCTTTTTCAGCACATTTCATTTGAATAGCTAAAAAATATTCTTGTCAAAACTGGATTTAGAAAAAATTTATTCGACTTATTCTGAAATTACCTCTACAAAATGAAATTTAGCTGTAAACTAGAGATAAATATAAGCATCATGTGACCATAGAATATATTGGAAAGATGACTTAGTCACTGTGAAACTGTTTTCTTGACAAGGAGATATTTGATGCAGGAAAACTCACATCTTAAGGCCATTTTATCCATATTTCTTCGTCAGCTTCTAATAAAAAAAATAGAACTCTCTAAGTTAACAGCACATCAAAATGTGTAGAAACAATAAAATATAAATAAATAAATAAAACTAAAATTTATCTTTAAAAATAAGTTTAAAAAGCTGAATTAATCTCTAAAAATGCTGAATTACCATGAATTTTCTCGATACAATGGATAAATCAGGAATGAAATTTTTTTTTTAATGTAAGCGGGCTAATGATACTTGTATTTTAAAAATCAAACACTGTTTTTTTAATTCTAATATTATCTAAAATATAATTATGTCTGAATTATAAAAAATTCGAATATATATAATCAAGAAAGTGCAAAAATGTTACTTATTCGTATTACAAATTTTATACTTTTCTTTTGTAAGTAACCTTAGAGGCAGTGTCATAAGTAAAACAAAAAATTAAACGTAATTTTTCTTTTTAAAATAGTTCAATTAGCGCATAAAGCACCTAAAATGTCCCCAAATGCAAGCAACAGTGAAATAGATATTAATATAAGGCTTACAATTTTTGATTTAGAGGAACAATTACTTGTAAAGACTTTCAGACAGATCAAAGATTGCTTGAAAAGTATTTATGAAAAGGAAAACAAGTTTTAATCCACACCACCGCAGTTACCACAGTTGACTTCCTCGGAAACTACATATGGACTTTAAATTCTAATCTGCCAAATATTTTGAACTTGAGAATTTGCTATTAACCCAATGGAATTTTTCATTTGCTTCTCGAATGAGAGATAGTTATATACGAAATTAATGTTGAACTATAAAACTGCACGAAGGCTATCGGCAACTGATCTCGTAATTTTGAACCATAGGGAAGTGAGTAGAGTGACACCAGAGCTGGCATTCCCATCTTCTGACTTCCACACCATACCAAAGAGAAGACGTTTGAACTTCCACAGAGACAAGCGTCTAGAGGGAAACGCCGACCAATCAAATCTAAGACATTTTTAGTAGACTATGTATGCGATGAATCGGCAAGTTAAAGAATACTTTTATCTGTTGTGTTTAAAAAAAAGGCATGAACATTTCTAGCAATGTGTATATGAGCATTGTCTCTAGAAAGAACAGTACAGCTTCGATCAGTAGATCTTTTTTTAAGTGCTGGCTCTTGTTGAGATGACCCACAATGCTAGTAGCTGAGATCGTCCACGATGCTTTACGGCGCCCAAAATCTTCATGCTTGGCATTCGTCCAATAGGATGTTGAGATATTGTCCTTCTAGCGGGATTAGTCGGGATAAAAAACGAAATGATGCCCATCGACATTATGGTATCAATGTAGACAATTACGATAAAGTCTCATGCACCAACGCTTTTACGCAAGGGATCAGTACTTAAATGCTTCTACAGTCTACGATGCTAATGAATTATTATAGTAAACAATATCAAATGGTGCTCCAGTGTTATACCAAGTTGCTAAATAGATGCTAAATAGAGGATGCTAATAGAGAACTAATAGAAGCTAAATAGAGGAGCTATATTTATCATCCCTAACAAACTTTTATTTTTTATCTTTCTATCTTTGATCTTTTCCTCGTGTCCTTTGATACTGAGAAGTCACAGGCGCAAACTCGTGGTCGGTATCATTTTTGTCGACACGTAGGATCCAATCCTGATGTAACTAAGAATCCACCGAGCAGACGGGCTGATGTATATTAAATTTGGAAAAGTTGAAAATCTTCATATTGGCGTGGTTTCGATATCTGAAGAGTGGAATGTTATCTCAGGTGTCGCACTCTTCACTAGTCTCAGATTCAAATTTAGTGCTCCATCGCCAAGACACCATATGTAGATTCAAACTAACACGTCATTAAACAAATAAATAGAATTTTCTTTTATGTAACCTTTGTCTGCCATGCAATATTGTAATTTATTTCGTTCATTGCCAGTTTTCAAACTCGAGTGGCTCACTTGAGCCTACTCCCTCCGCGATCACATAGGTACCATCACAATGTACCCCATAAGAACGGTTACTGCGAGATAAAAAAAAAGAGAAAACCTTTCATAAAGGTAAATATTTGGTCCCCGTCCATTCGCCATAATTTGTTTGTGTATAACACTCTCTCCCAAAGAGCATCACGATATATAGTGACGTCATGGAATATATTTACCTCTGATAAGCATAAATCTCGCTAGAAATCTTTTTTATATCACAAACTCATAAGCTCAATAGTTACTCGTTAATACAAGCACGCACAGCGGCTTCAAATTCTAATCATTTAAATTAGGTATCTTCAAGCTTTGACGTTCGATGGCCATATAAAAAAAATCCACAATGATCCGTGGACCACATCAATAAATTTACAATGATTAGTGGGCCACACGACTGTAAAAAAAGTAATGTAGTCAGAAAATTTAAATAAGAAAGGGAGGTTTGTTTTACAAGACTACAACTGATGATTCTAAGAGAAGATGGTTTACAGATTTTTTAAAAACTGATATATATCTAAATATATATATAAAATCAGTTTTTAAAAAAGTTAAATGGAAACTGAATTATGAATACTTTGCATGTTAAAGATAAAAGTACACCTTTTTACTTCTGAAAACTTCTGAGATTTTATACAGAGTCAGATTTTGTATAGTTAAAATTATTTAAGATTCAAATAACTTTTTAAAAATTCGTCATTTTAAGAAAACTTTATATCAAATGGATATCAAGCATATCAATAAAATGTTTTAAATATCAAGAATAACAGAAAAAAGAGCGTTTTTTACGACGAAAAGCAGACAAGGCAATTTTTACTTAAACTGTCTCAGATTCAAATGAAGGGTGGCTAAAATGCTTTCAGTGGGCCATTCGTGGCCCACGGGCCACAGGTTGAAGACCTCCGATTTAAATCAGGCACCTTAATTTTCGTTTATAGTCAGTTACTACTAAACGGTACAATTCCTTCATGATATTGCGATGTTCACAAGCAGGAGTACAGGAAAAAGGCTAGTTACGCAAAACAATGAGAAAGTAAGACTTCCTTTAAGTTGACTGTAGAATTGTTTTCCCAGCGAGTGGAGTTGAGATGCAGGTAAAGAGTGTCACCACCTCATTGGTGATTCTTTGTCTTCTCCCATTCTTATCCAAAGTCCTGGAAGAATAGAGAAGAGTTTCCAGAATTTGCCTATCAATAAACTCCCACAAAGTGCACTCAGCATTCCGCGTGGCTTCCTTAAAACGGGAGGAAGTGGATTTAAGGGATAGAAATGCAAAGTGCACCTGCTGGGGCGGTCACTTGGTATGCGGTCGGCGCGACGAACGGAACGTGACGGAAGAACCGCTCTGTTTTTCTGCCGCAATCGATAGGCGCCCCTCTATTCGGCAAAGTTGTGTGTCATTTCTGTGCGGAAATGATTCATTATTCGCTGGAAGTGACTCGTGGCATGGATTATGGGTTGGATAAAGAAAAGAACTGAATATGAGACGTGAGGAATTGTATTTACATAAAGTTGTTAAGGCTCGAGTAATGTTTTAGATAGCTGTATCACGACGAAAAAAATTGATAGATAAAATAAAAGTCTATGGGATTTACGATAAAAATTCATTAAATTTTGTGCAGAAATAATTCGGAGTGTTTTTTCTTTAACCCTAGAAAGGTAAAGGGGTAATAAAAAACAGAGCAGATTTATTAAATACAGATGAAACATTATTAAATAATGTTTTCATGAAGATTCCGAGACACAGTTAAATCAATCCTCTCTTAAATGCTAAAAATAGGTCTTAAATGCTAAAAATGCTAATTAATCTTAATGCTAAAAAAGGATATATACAGTGAAAATCATTTAACACGCGAAACTAAAGGGAATGAAATATTTTTTCGTGTTAAAGGATATTTCATTGAAAAAAACCATATATCAACAAAGTTAGATTTATTAGAGTTTATTTTATTTACATAGATGTGTATATTTGCATATATTTAAAAAAAATCAATGGAAAAAACATTCACAATAACTTAAAGAAGCTTAAGACAAAATTTCGAAATTTTTTGAAAAACAAAACATTTATTGAGTTTTTGGAAAATAATCTGATAATTTTATTTGCATAGTTTTATTAACATCCAAGTTGTCAACAAATTATTCGATATCGTCCCTTTTGTAATTCATTTCACCACTGGAATGTGCGTCTAAATAACTGTGCATACTTTTCGTAACGCTCCTCATTTCGGATGATGCTGGAACAGGAGCTGCATTATTCATTTCATTTTCATCAACGGAATCTGCATCAATGATATTTATTGAGCTTTGAACAAACTTCAAAATGTCTTTGTCTACCATAATTGAGGCTGTGCACGCATTATCATCATCTACTGCAATAAATGCATTTCTATAATTCAAAAGGACAGTGTGTCCAATCCCGCTAGCGTGTTCCGTATTTGTTCATTCCCAGAAGAGAAATCTTTTCGTGTTAAAAGAAAAAAAATGTATGGAAATATATAGTAGTTTGTCGGGAGCGTTTTATTATTCCGTTTTAACTCATATTTTGTCTGAAGCGTTTTCGCGCTAGGCGTATTTTACTATATATGAATGTGAAATGCTTCAGGTTCAAAGTAAATGAATTTAATAAGTATCTTACTTAATGTCCACATCCTGTTAAGAAAAAAGTTACATCATTATATTTGTATTCATTTTAGGCTAAAGTAAGGCTTTGGCAACCTATGGCACGTGAACCCTATGTGGCATACGGACCAATAGTCAGTAGCATTCTACAAAGTTATGAGATAAATTTAAATCACCGTGTCTCTCCTTTCAACGGGCCTCGCTCATTTTTTATTTAAGGGCCATTTCTTATTCTTTGTCATAAAACTTGTTGCCCTAGATATACTTGCATATAGAATCATTCTTAGCGTTAAATATTCAATGCAAATTAAAAATATTGTATAATACTTGAAAATGAAGCATCGCTCATTGCTGAGTCATGAAAAAAAATTCTGCATAATTATTGAAAACAAAATTTAAGGAATTACGAAAAGATATGAAAGATAACTCTACAGAAAAATCGACAGTTATTTTATGTCGCTGTATGTCATTGAAAAAGCGACTTAATTTTTTCAAAAAAATTGCATGTGCTTTTTTTTTTTTTTTTTTTTTTTTTTTTTGCTTTGCCGCTTTTTGGTTCCAATTTATGTGTGGACACATTTTTTTCTCATTTGAAATATATTTTGAATTCTAAAAGAAGTTGTTTAATAACTGAACATTTAGAATCATGTATCAAATTTTTAAAGTCACAAACTATACCCCTGATATTACAAAGTAAAACTTAGAGCTTTGCAGGGACAAGGTTCGCATTAAAATTTTAATTTTTATTTAACTTAATGGAGAGAAAATTTTAATTTAATGTTGTTTATTTCTTATTTTAATAAATATTTTTATAAGATACATAACACATATGTACAATTTTAATTTTTTTTTCTTATGTTGAAGGAATAGTTATATTTTATGTTGCTTATTTTTAAGTCAATAATTATTTTCAAATACACATACTTAATATATTATAGAACTCTGAATCTTCATTTTTGACCTCTATTCCCTAACTCGACATACACTTTCTAAGTATTGTTTCAAATATTTCCTGCTGCGTTGGCACCCTGAATCATATTGGTAGATTGGTTTGGCACACCACAGCCCTAAGGTTGCCAACCTCTGTTTTATACCATAAGCTTTAATTCATCAGTTAAATTGAAAACTTCATGTCAATTTAGTATTTTTCTTTTAGTTTTTGGTAAGAAACTGTGTCAACTTGTGCTACAGATTCTTGATGATCCCTACAAAAGGGAATTTAAAGCACATCCTCCCTATCCTATAGGGAAATTCGAACAGTTAAAGACCAAGTAGTTAAATATTTCGCTTAGGAGAGTGGCAACGATGGCTCTTGTTTCGATTTATTTGTATTCAATCGATCGCTGTATGTTATGTTGTCGCCTGTTTTTATGTTGTAGTTCTATATGTCACGTGATTTTGTGGTTAGTAAAATGATTCACATAAAATTTGCAGCCTATGTTTAGAATTGAGTACGCCCCTCAGAATGAGAATATGTGTTATTCATTTATAATTTTGAAACTGTAAAGACTCATTCCATTGTCATTTTTTATTTTTGCGGAATATGAACCCTAACTTTTTCTGTTAGATTTATATTACAAGAGTTTTTTTTTCCAATCACTGTTCTTAGAATTCCAAATACTTTAAAGAGATATTACACCACAAAGTTTGAATCAAAAGCCCCCATTGAATTTCAATTATTTTATAAAATCAGTATATACGTCTGAAATATTCATCGTAGATTTCATATTTTTTACAGAAAATTATTCATTTGAAAATAAGCAATATCATTTTAGTGTGGATTCTTGTGTATATTTTCCCTTAACTAACCTTTTGGGTTACTTCATGATGTTATTTTTGATATAAAAACCGCACTAGAGTGAAGGAATCGCGATGTATGCATATTAACATAGCCGCATAGGCAGAAATAAAGATAATAGAGAGAAGTGTGAATGTTAAGAAAACGTTAGCTGATAGCTCAGAGGCTATACAGGGAACTAGTGAGATTGGTGTAGAACAGGGGTCGGCAACCTAAGGCATGCGTGCCACATGTGGCACGCGATACAATTCTCAGTGGCACTCTGAACTATTCTACAAATTTGCCGGTTTATGAGTAGATGGAAGTTGACAAATTTGTAATGGACCTTATTTGACAAACATCTTCTGAATTATGGACATTTACGGAACTACGAAAATATCTGAAATATAACTCTAAAGATAAATTTACAGGTATTTTGTAAATTATTGAAGGTTATTGGTGGAGAGATTTAATTGTTTGAAAATTACATATACTCTGCTTTCTGCTTTTGGTTCTACATGTCTAAGTAAAAAATCTTTTCTCTTATGAAAAATATGTTGAATACGCAAAGAAATAGTTTAACAACTGAATGCTCAGAATTGTGTCTAATTGAAAGTCGAATATTATACGCTTGATTTTATGACATGAAAATAGAGCGGTGCACAAGCACTAGGTTCACATTAAAATTTTCATCTATCTTTTTATTTAACTATAATGAAGGGAAATACTTCTATTTTATGTTGTCTACATCTTTTTTTAATAAATATGTTTTTAAAATACATAATACATGTACAATTTATTATTTTTATTTTTGTTGAAGAAATAGTTACATTTTATTTTGTTTATTTTTATGTTAAGAAATATCTTTAAATGATGCAAGGTTAATATATAATAAAACTGTAAATATCTATATTAACATTTATATATCCGCGCGAGTGCATCTATATTATTATTATCTATATTAACATCTATTTCCTCTCTCTTCATGCATTATTGCGGGACTTGATTTGCTTAAAAAATAACCTACTGAGTGGCACACTGAATCATATTGGTAGATGGATTTGACACGCCGCAGCTAAAAGGTTTCCTACCCTTGGTAGAGAATGTCCTAAATGTATCTATTTGGAAGATATCTGTATAGTACATCAAAGACTAGCTGAGGGAAGATTTCAGTTAAAAATAACGAGATAAAAGTTATAATATTATAATGCACCTTTCGAAGGATTCGCTTAGGGAAACCGCTCGATGTGTATAACTATTCTTGATATTTTATTCAAGCAGAATAAAATATATATTGAAATTACTGCCATGTCATTTATTAATTCTAATCCCGTGCTGTCCCACTATTCTGATCCGTCATATCATAACATATGAGGCTTTAAAAACAATAATAAAAATATTACTATCACATCGGAGATTTTTCTATTTTAAAGTATTTAATTTGGATTTTTTAAATTTACTTGGGAAAAGCAAATTACAAAACCTTATAAATGTTTTTAAATATCCCAAAAGGCTGGCGTAGTTTATTTTGATCGTAAGTAATCATTTTTTTATGTTATATTTCGTCAATCGTACATACTTTTAAGCTTTTCTGAAGAGTTTTTGTTATTTTCCTTCTACTTTGATTAGAAATGGAGTTAAGTATAATAATTATTAAGAAAGGGAATTTTTGAATCAAAATAATAAATTTTTTTTTATTCACGCATACAAAAAAAATTCTCTTTTTTAAAGTTATTACCTTCCAAACATTTACATCCTGAAAACGCAGAAATTATTCTAAAAAGATATTCAAATTTAAACATTAGAGCGAGAAACAATATTACAAAAATAGTAGTACTTATTAAAAAAAACAACGTTCATATACAATAAATATCGATGTAGAAATTTCCAATAAATAATGTGTCCCATCATTGCAGAGAGGTAGAAATAGCTGCTGTTGCATGCGATAATGCGAGAGTATTTAATGCTTGATTGCTTGTGTTTCAGGCTCTGGGCGGAGGTTTTCCACGTGAGCTCTTCAACGGGAGCCGCCAGATGGCAGCAGGTGTCTGAGGACCTGGTGCCGGTGAACATCACGTGCGTCCAGGACAGCCCCGAGTGCATCTTCCACATCACCGCCTACAACTCGCAGGTCGAGAAGATACTAGACGTTAGGCTCGTACAACCAGGTCTCGGAATTTTTTCTTCTCTAGCTTTGAGTTTTTTTTTAAAAAAAGATAATACACAGTCCACTCTCGATAACTCGAAGTTGGAGGGACCGATGAAAAACCTCGAATTTTCAAGAGGGTAGAAAAAAACTCTCAAAATTCAAGAAGAGAAATGTTTTTTTAACACATTTAAAATTGAAACTATGTAATAAAACAACAATTCTGCATCTGTATAAAATTATTTTAAAGTATTTTTAAAAAGTACACATTATGTATATATATATGCACTTGCCTCCGAAAGTCTGCGTACAGGTGATCCTTTTTCATATGAATGCAAAAATTGCTAATTAAATGAAGTCTTTCTGAATCAATACTATTTATTATTGATTCATCTAACGTAGTTAATTCAAATAGTATAAGTAGCAATCACCTGAGTTTTACATAAAATAATAAAAATATTTATAACTTCAGAACGACACAAATCGTGTGTGTCAAAAGTCTGCGTACACTGGAAAAAACCTCTACAATAATGGATTGTAACTAAAAGTTAATACTTTTTAAGCTTTTCCGTTCTTTCTATAACTCTCTCATCATATTTGGCAGTGATTTAACTAGCTTAGTTGCCTTATTTGTGGATATTTTTTCCATTCTTTGACTATGACAGATTTGAGCGTTTCCTTGGATGCTATTACGTTTTCCCTGATTATTCACTCGAGTGAATCCCATAAATGCTGTATTGCGCTTAAGTCTGGGGACTAGGATGACCTACGGGATTGGCTTGGGACATGTCAGAACAGCCATGGCTTCAGAATGACTTCACAATGGGAGCCATTTGCTAAGTACTTTTGTGTCGCCGAAAGTAAAAATCATCACTCACCGCAAGTTTCTCGGAACTTTTCCTGATATTTTACTTCAATAAATTGAAGTAGTCAATTTTGTACATTGTTTATTCAATAAATCCCAGATTACTAGCCGAAATGATTCAAATGCACCCCCAAACATTATGGCTCCTTCTTCATGTTTGATAGTCGAAAAAGGATTCGCTTTCTTAAGATCTGTCCGGGAATTTTTGCAGGTATATTTTTGCTCTTTTTGATGCCAAATTACAAGAAAACACTTTCAATTTTGAATATAATACATTTTTCGAATAATTATGTGCCCTATTTAAATGTTTTTTGGCAAAGGTATTCTCTTAGATTTTTTCACTCGAGAGATGAATGGTTTCTTGAGTGCAACCTGGCCATGATAGTCATCCTTTTTCAGTTTTTTTTCGAATTGTAGCTAAAGTCACTTTTTTTGCAAGATCTCAGCTACACTTTTAGCTGTTTATGAAGCTTATAGTCTTCTATTTATTTTTATATAACGTATTACAAAGCAAAATTCTCGAAGTGACACTGCAGATGGGCGGCCGGATCTTGGCGTGGATGTTAAAATTTTAGTTGATTTGTAGTTTATGAACACTTTTTGAATCAATGAATGTCTTCCATTAACAATTTCAGCAATTTCTTTAAAAATTTCCATTTTTCTGAAGATTTCTGATTATTTTTACTTCAATAATATATCGATCTCTATTCTGTTGCCTGCCATGGAACCACAAATTTTTTCAAATCTCAAAAATCCTAATTAAATAGTAAAATAAGCTTATAATTACTTAGAAACATGATGTAGTGCAATTATTTTACAATGAAAGGTCTTTAAAAGCTCTATTTTGTAAGTATACGCATACTTTTGGTGCGAATGGTTGGGGATTATTTGATGGTCAATCTTGTTTTTTTTTATGTTAAGGGGAAATTTGTTGATGCTGTTTTAATAAAGAAATATTGAAGAATCCCTGACAGCTATGTTGATTTTCAAAAGCGAGATTTTAATAGTAATTATAGCATAAACACGTAAGATGATTGCCTGTACGCAGACTTTCAGAGGCGAGTGTATATATATATATATATATATATATATATATATATATATATATGGTATACTTATTATATAGAAGTTAAAAGTCTCCTATTTTAGAAGGATACATTTAAGTATTAACAAGTAATATATAAAAAAAATTTTAGACAACTCTACTTAGATCAACAAAAAAAATGTATCTTAGTTACTTTTTATTAAATAGTTACAATTAATATAAATATGTATATACATATGATAGAATGACAACACATTAAGTGTCAATTAATTTTTATTAATTATCATTAAAGTATCGCATTGTCATCCAAAACAATCGTGTATATAAAATTTCAGTTCAACTGTTCAGCTTTGAAACGTGAGAAAAAAAGTATTTTAAAGTTTTGACCCAAGTCGCTAAAAATGAAGCCAACGTGGCTGTATCTGTAATTCTTTAAATAATAAATTTCAGTCAATACTTTTAATTAATTATAATTAAATTATCGTACCGTTACCCAAAACAATAGTGTATAGAAAATTTCAGCTCAAATGATCGCTTTAAAATGTGAGGGGGGGGGACCTTTTCAAGTTTTGACCCAAGTCACCCAAAATGATGCCAACGCGGCTGTATTTGTAATTCTTTGAAAAATTAGTTTTAATCAATTTTTATTAGTTATAACTAAATTACTGTATTTTCATCCAAAATAAACGTGTATATAAATTTCAGCTCCATTGAGTGCTTTAAAATGTATTTTAATAACGATTGAAAATTTGAACAAGATAAATATAGAGAGAGAGTGAGCTATAATAGTAGGAATTGAAAAACAATTATTAAAATAATATACACTGTGAATAATTAATCTTTTTTTGCCAAAATAATCTGTTGTCTTTCATTCCTGACCGGAAATCAAATTGTCTCGCACCCGGCTCTCTCAGACACTGTTCATAGCATCATTGGTTCTTCAAGGCAGAATTCAGTCCGGCCCATGCCTTATTTGGTGCCACATGCTATAAGTCCCCTTGATGAACCTTAAATCGTCATGTCAGTTCGATGCAAAATACACACTCCTATGAATCACTTCTTCACAATAGCGAACCATCTTTTCTGGACACATGTATAGCAATGCCATGTGTTAAACGAAAGATATGGACAGCTAACAACATGTGCAGCTAGTCTATTGTCCACTTGAAGAAGGAAAGCAATAAAAATGTCTTTCCCCTTAAGGAACCGGAAAACACTAAGAAGGGGGTAGCAGACAAATGGTCATCAAAGGGGCTACGTTACAGGGGAAAAACGCAAATACAACACAAAACTTGTAAGCTCCAACCTGTTTGCTACAGGACTGTACATGCTAGTGAGTGTTCGAATTGTCGAGAGTTTTATAACATCACTGCGAATTATCGCGTGTTGTAGTCTGGAAAGTCACAGATTTTACTTCGAAATATTGAGTGTACCAAAACGTATTGTTTAGTTCGAAATATCAAGTGTTTTTCTAGGGACTGAGCATATACTTCGAATAAGAGAGAGAGGTTCGTATTATCGAAGATTTGAATTATCGAGAGTCGACTGTATATGCCAACAGGTAACAGCGGCAAGATTGCATTATTGTGTCATATCCATCGTAAGTGTCTTGGCCTACCACCATACATCATCTTGACTCATTTAGCCGAAAGGTAGCATGAAATAAATTCCAGGTGGATGTGAATTTTCCTTATTAGTGCTCCCAACCCCCGGAACAAATATTCCCCCTCCAGCGAACACCTGCGTGAATGTAAATGATCATTCTGAGAATTTTTTTGAGTCGAGTAGTATATAGCTGGGACATATACAGGGGCTGAACTAGGAAGTTTTGAAACACTTTCAGAGTTACGATCAACTGAACTAATAACGTGGGGTTTTTTCTTAATTTCTCCACTCTGGTGTATTAAAATACGAATAAATCCACTTATAACTTATATATTTCAAAAATCCTACTTCAGCGCTGTGTAAAAGTCCTAAATACATGTAGGCAAAATATTATTATTATGAGGCATCTTTTCTTGCGAAGGAAGAATTTTTTGAAAATGCCATTCTCTCTTCATTTTTTGCCAAAATATTACATTTAAATAACTTTTCTGGTAATAAAGCATAACAAAATTTATACGCATATGTTCTAATTCAACTGACACTAAATATCCAAACGTTATCCATTTATATGCTTTTTTTTTAATTATAGATCCGAACGTAGCCACTTTTTAATTCATATTTTCACCTTAGTGCTGATTCAGATATAAAACAAATGTATTTTTGAAACCAATTCCTTTTGCCCTACACAATGTTCTGTTCTCAAGTTTTTATTTTGTGGGTATTTTTTTTTGTAACTTTTTGTACTACATATTCAGAAAATTTTTATCTATATCTATTTGTTATATTAACACTCATACATCTGTTTTAAAAGCAAATTTAAAATCTTTCACTACAAACAACGGTCAGAATTTTAAAACATGATAAAATAGGAGCACAAGATACAAAATAGCCATACTATGCATCGGCTTAATTCATGTCTATAAAATTGGTTACATTTTTCAGATAATCATTCTGAACTATAAAAGAAAATCTGATAGATCCTATTCTTCGTTCTGCATCAACCCCAGCTTTCAAAACGTTTCTTCGCTACAATGTCTTCCCTTTTCTGGGCTGCTGAAAGAAGAAAAACAAACACACCATTCTTAAAGCACAAATTACATTTCCGATTATTTTTTTCCTGGATCCTGGCAGAATCGGATTTTGGATTTGCATACGACTGTACCGTATTTTTCCAAAGTCCTACGAGGACCTCCTCCCCTTTCTCTTCCCCATCTTCTTCGCTGGGATTCTAAATTTAGAAATAATCGATCGCACATCTCCCAGACGCAGGCGGAACCGGAAGTCGTCGGGATCAACATCGGTCTTTAGCGATACAGGTTGACCAGATTGTTTTGGTTAACTTGGGTTTAATTTATGGCTAAAAGTAGGTTTCAAAGGGAAAAAAAGATTCACATTTCTATTTTTTTTAAATTAATTTATATATTGTTTTTGCAATTTTTTATTAAAAATAATCTAACTTCAAAATATTGATTAGAAAAATTTGTTTTGACATTGTGTGTGTGAATCCATTCGAAAGACTTAAAGAATAAAAATTATGGTTTAAAATAAACTAAAAAGCATCCTTTTATAGTTAATCGAAATAAGTTGCAACTTAATCTTTTAGTCGCCAAATCTAGAAATGGGATCTGAAATTAGTCGCCAGATGCGAGATGGGATCTGAAAATGGGAAATCGTTAATCCTGATGATTCTCATCAAGCAATGGAACAAAATTATTAAATTATTGTATTGTCATTGCGGTCCTAAACAAGTGAGCAAAATTTTGAAATTATCTGACCTTTTAAAGTGGATAAAAATTGAGTTCAAAGATTCCGTTACATACAAGTGAAGCTTATAAAAATGTGTTTAAAAAAGTTCTTAATACAGGGGGTGATAATTCTCGCAGAGTTGGAGAATAGAGGTCAATAATATGGATTTATAGTTTTATAATACATTAATTTTGCATCATTTAACGATATTTCTTAACATAGAAAAACAGCATAAGATATAACTACTTCAACAAAAAATTAAAAATGCACATATATTATACCTTTTTAAACATATTTACATATAAAATAAATAATAGATTAAAAAAACTAAAGAGCACCCTTTTATAGTTAATCGAACTAAGTTGTAACTTAATCTTTAAGTCACCAAATCTGGAATTAGTTACCTAATCTGGAAATGGGATCTGAAATTAGTCACCAAATCTGAAAATGGAAAATCGTTAATCCTGATTATCCTGATCAGGTCAATAGAACAAACTTAGTTGTTAAACAATTTCTTTGAGGACTTGGAATATTTTTGATATGAGGAAAGATTTTTACTTAGATTTGCAGAAAAGTAGAAAGCAAAGTTTATGGACTCACTCCAAATTGACAAATTCGTAGAGTAATGCAGCGTGCCACTGAGAATTGAACCACATGTGGCACACATGCCATAGGTTGCTAACCCCTGCTCTGCACCACGTGTCCGTACAGAACAATAGAAGTTTCTGTACGTTAAGCTAATAACTTTCAAAAATATCACTAGACGTAATGGGAAATTTTGGAGATAGGGGTCTACTCCTAAGTCATTTTCTTCCCCAAAGTATGATTATCAATCATCGTTGTTTGATGTACTAATAGAATTCCCAATAAAATTTTAGTTAGAACTTCTGAAAGTAATGCGCTTTATTGGATACTCTCAAGATAACCAAACATTTCGCGTACATTAAATTCATTTCAATACCTGTAATTTATATAAAAATGTTTTTGAACGAATGCGGAACAGAAATGTGTGAAAGATATATATATATATATAATAGACGAGACGATGTTGTTTGGAATGGATTCTTTAAACTGATGCTGAAGAAGTAGTCTTGAGATTAATTGAATCTGTTTATTATACATTTTGAGCACTTAAGACATTACAAGGACGATACAATACACTCACACACACAAACACAACAAAAAGCACAAAACAAGCTGCAGCGGACTACATGTTGAAGTAGACAAATACAGAAGCGAAAGACCGCGCGTAACCGTGTGTTCAGAGCTTTTATAGTGGCGGTGAAGGTTGCACGACTCTTTTATAACAGGAGTCGTGATTGGCTGCAAATGAGCGGGAGCAATTAGATTAAGATTAAGATTACGCGGTCGTACAATTAGATTAAGATTATGACAGTCAGAGGCGAAAGAACTAGAAAATAATTTGACGGGGTACAGTTAAGGAGAATTAGAAGAAGTCATTACATTTTTCCCCCCTCCGTAAGACGCGTGTATGCGCCAGGGCCCTTGACACACACAAGTACATTACAGAGATATTAAATTTTAAATTAAATATTATTATTAAAAATTTTCCTTCACACCAACCAGCAGACATAAAACTCCAACACAGAAATAAATATAATAACAAATATACACTAATATAACTGTAAAATATGGGTACCCATAAATAACCTTCAAATTGTATTAAAATCCAAAGTGTATTAAATTCAGAAATGTAATAAAATTCAAAATGTAGATAAAGTTCAAAATGCATGGAAGTTCAAATTGTATCAAAGTTCAAAATGTTCACTTTTTCTTGAGTGGTTGAAGTAATACTGGTTACCACTATAAACGTTGCATCATATAAGTACACTATATCAAAAATAAAAAAAAATAAACACTTGAAATGGAATGTAAACAAAAATAAGATTCAAAAACATAATTGTAGTATAAAATACCATCAAGGACAAACATCAAAGGAACATCTAAGTTTGTTTGAAAATAAAATAATAGACTTTGTCTAAAAGTAAACTTAATAATCTCAGTATTTTAGACTATTAAGGAAGGGGAATTTAATTCAAACTCTTCCCTGTTTCCATCCAAGAGTACACACTTCTCCAAAACTGAAACAGAATACTGAGATGTAAACAGGAAAAAATTTGAACTGGATTGGAAGGTGGACCCATGTTTCGCACATTTATAAGATCTGTATTCATTTCTCATTGTGATATTTCACAACAATATTTTTTTTTTAAAAAAAAGAAAAATTATCCTAAGAGTGGAAAGAAGGGGGTCCAACTAAGAGGGTTAAAAGGACAATGGTCTGGTTTTGTGTAGCTGTGTGTGAATTTTTTGGTTATTAAAATGATTATCATTCGTGACTTAATTTTAATTCTTCAGGAGGATAATAAATTCTCAATTTTGACACGTGAACAATTTCAGTAGGTTTTTTGGTTAAAGCATTGGGTTTGGTTATTTCATAATTTACATCTGACAATTTTTGTACTATTTCATAGGGGCCGGAAAAAACTGGGGATAATTTTCTACGATTTGGATAATTAAATTCTTCATACATTACAATAGCCGGCAGGAGCAAATAACCTGCTGGGAACGCGGGAAATATCGTAAAAATCCATCGTGAAAATTCTACAAAAATGTGAACGAATCGAGTCCTCCAAAGGGTATTCCCCTTTTCGCCTGATAACAAGTACGGGGAAATTCCCGTTATTTCTGTGTTTCAGCTTCGTGAAAAAGTGTTCCATTCGTCAAATTCTTCACAGCGCAAAAATCTCAAATTTTGGGGGGAAAAAAAATGTGGCCATCGTATAAAGAATTCCATTCAACGGCCTCGTCTATTACATATATATATATATATATTCATTTTGTAAAATATTTGGTACTTAAGTATTATCGCAACCTATTGGCGACATTATATAAAGCGATGCACCTGGTTGCCAATTCAGCGCGTGCGACACATAGGAAATCTGGATTGCCAACTTGGCGAGTTATTAATAGAGTTAGCGATTATTGCGATAATACTTAAGTACGAAATATTTAGTTCTATTTAAATTTATTTTATCAGTTTTGAAGTAATTTTCAATCGATTGTTGTTGTTATCGTGTCCTTCCCGAAGGGAAGGAATGAAAGTTGCCAGAGCCCGTGAAACAGGTTGGACTTCTGAACGATAAATGGCGACACCACCTATCTCCACCTACACAATTTAGGCATGGAACTGGATGGGAGGGAAATATTCTCCAGCCCCCTGCACTCGTGCTCTCTACTACGACCGCCCACAAGACTTTCGGACCAATTGATTTAACGAGAACGTACTCCGTTTTTTACGCGGAGGGTATTTGGTGGTATTGGGCATCGAAACCAGGCCCTCCGGTCTGGAGTCCGATGCTCTAACCACTAGACTACCCACGGCGCCATCGATTTTAATCGATTATTTAAATCATACGGTAGTTGTAGACATAGTTGAAAATCCTCTTTCATATTATTATCGTCTATTTCAATTTAATATGTAATTCATATGACTTTAATTTACCGGATTATTTTATCTTGTGGGTATTTAATCGTTTGTGGTGGAAGTTTTATTGTTTAAGTTGGCATCTCTTTTGTAATTAAGTAATTATTCTAAATATGTTAGATCAATCAGAGACAAAGAATTGTCATCATCTACGCTAGTTGACCTAAGTATGTAATTAATTTATATATATTTTTGAGATATTATCATTCATTTGAGTGATTATGAAAATAAAAGGCATCTGTGGAATAAACTTTGGGTTTTGTTATTCCCAATATTGCTTAAATGAAAACTTAGTAAATTATATTTTGAAAGATTTGAAAAAAACTGATAAAAAATTAACACTGACAAAGAATTCCTTCATATCGAAATATAACTTTTTTAACATTTTTTTTCAAATATTCGATAATAATCAAACACGGGGAATATTCGATTTAAAGATTGTAAGAGACCACGGTTAAACTGCAAAATCTACTCTAATTCAAATTAAATTCTAATTATATTTATTCGCTATTCAGCTACGAAAGAAATATTGTCAAGGAAAAAAAAGAACGTAACTAACTGATCTTCAGGCACCATTTGAAAGGGTGCAGAATCCTAAAAAATCTCGTGTTTTACAGCAGATGCACTATAGAACTCCACTTCTGTCATCTCTGAAGAGATGCCATTTTCTATAAAATTCTCTATAAAATGAAGGTAAAATAGAATTTTTTAAAAAAGAAAGCGTGAATTTAAAAACAAAACAGGAATAGATATTAGAAATAAAAATTTGCTTCTTAATTCTGCTTTTCCCCCCGTTTAATATCAAAAAACTTCAGACGTGGGAGATGGCCCTTACGTATTATAACGTCGATCCCTTTCACCCATTCAAAATTGTCGACAAATTCTGTCATCATTATTATAATTGTTTTTGAACATTTGCGGGAAACCGCTTTTCATTATTAGCTGAATATCACATCATTTCGCGACACCTTTTGATTTGGCGAAATGGGTCGATATGTAATATGAAAGTACCAAAAAAACTTACAAATGTTTACGAAGGAGACTATCAGAATAAAAGAGTTAGATACTTCATGTACTTAATAATAGATATGAATATATATAAATAGCTTTCGTTTTCGTTTTTTCGTAGCTTTTATGCACGTAAACATTCGAAAATATTTTTATTAAAAAAATCTACATTTCTAGGAACTAATTTGATATCGATATGCTATGGAATTTTTCAAGGAATAGAGTAAAAGTTTGTGAAGTTGAGGCGAAATATTACAATACAATACAATAACATTAGACTAGCCGCAAAGATTCATTTGGCGCTATCTTGGCGCTTCCTTGGCGAATCAAATTAGTTTCAATTTCAGTTTAATTTCACAGCAAAGATTGAATTTATTTTCGAGATTTCAGAAAAGGTATTTACAACGTCAGTCATAAACTTATCTACAATTTTAGTTTTTGCGGTTTTTTACGACTTATTTTACTTGTTACGCATTTCATTTAACTATTGATTTTGATATAAAATTTTTCAAAACAGGAAATACAAAATAAAGGTGAACAAATTTTTGAGCATATATAATGTGTGTGCGCTCGCGGTCGCCATTTATTTCATCAGATTCATGTTTTTTTTTTTCATTATATAAACTAAGAGCATATTTAATGGATGCGTGTTTGACATTTGTATGTTAAAAGTGATTGATATTAATTGCCATGTTTTAATCGATTATTTTTTATTTATTTGGTTAAATAATCCTATTTGTTTTCTTAAACAAAATGATTCCTCATTTAATTTCAATGTCTGACTCTAGATGGCACCGCGAGAAACAATTATCTATAGTATAGCCGAAACCGTAGTCAGAGCTTTGCAAACTAAACTAAATATAGTGCTTTCGCATTAAAGAATCTGTTGTATTTCAAAGTTGGAAATATACTTTTAATCTACTTTGATGTGTTGAACAGAAAACATAAGCTACTGATAGTCTATCAATGTGGACAAATTTTCCATTCATAGCTAAATTTAATCAATAACCCTTCACAAATCTCAGACATTTTTATTCACAACTTTGCGACTGTTGTTGACATCATTAATCCTTTTTATTTTTCATTTTCTCATTTCTCATAAACAGCGATACATGATAAAATTACCAATAAGGTACAAACATACAGGGATATTATGCGATTGCTTACTTCTAAATCAGTGCTTCTCAAACTTTCAATATTTGCGACCCAATTTTCAATCATAAATTTCATAACGCCTCCTCCATACAGCAATAATGTATTGAATGCAATAATAATGTACTTTGACGAGCTAAAACTACAATAGAGTTTTAAGTATAAACCGCTCGAATTATCCAAATAAGTATTAAATTTTGTGTATAATTTTGTATATGACAAGCGCATTGGAGTCACTAGTAATTATTAAACTTGTTCTTAACTTAGTATTGAAAAATTATCAAATACATTGGGGAGTACTGATACGTGTATAAGTATATTATATCAGTGTAAATGTGTATTTTATTTTTATTATGTCAGAATGTATTTTGTTTTGGTTCCTTTCAGTAAATTTGTAATTTTTTTAAATTCTTTATTTTCGACTTTTCGATATGTTCGCGCCCCCCTCGTAGGGGATTATCATGCCCCCCCAGGAGGTGCACCCCACAGTTTGAGAAACGCTGTTCTAAGTACATTAAAAGCAAATTATATTTTCGGCTGAGTAAAAGATATTGTATGAAAAATTGTACTCATGGACAAAAGAATTAGCGCACCGAGAATAATTGCGGGATCGTAACGAAACTTGACATGAAGGTACATGTCGGGGAGATATGCGGATGATTAGAAATGCAGCGTGATTGCGCATTACGTACAGCCGGTAGAGGGAGTTTAACGTTGTTCTCCGTGGAGTATAAAACAGATAACCAAAGCTTGTTTGAGTGTGCTGAATCGTTTACAAAGGAAGTGCTCAGGTAGACATGCCTTTACGCCGTTTTCGAAGGCAATAGGAGCAGCTGTCGCAGTTTGAGTGGGGGAGAAGCATCGGCATGATGGAAGCTGGGTGGTCCGCTTGGCGAGTAGCTCGTCAATTAGGCTGCTCTGATTGTGTTACGAGGAGGTGTTGGGACCAGTGGATCCGCGAAAAGTCGTTTACACGAAGACCAGGTTCAGGACGCCCTCGACAGACCAATCGTCCAGAAGACCACCCCATCGTAAGAAATGTACACTTACAGCAGTGGCGTAACGTACACCCGCGCACCCCCCACACTGCGGGGGGGCCCAATGCTTCTAGGGGGCCCAAAACCTGATTGACGCTCTTTATGTAGATTTCCTCAAAATTCGCTTTAGAGTTTTTAAAATCCAACTTTTAAGCGATTTCCCAATTGGTGATCTAAAGTCATTCAAAATCAAAATTTTAACGCACTCACATTAGATATCTTTGATCCAATAACCAAATCAAAAAACATCTTGTTTGATGTACTGTAATCCTAGCGACGAGAGATCCTTTTCAGGGATATAATGCTAGGAAGATAAAGAAATTCATCACTTTTATTATTATAGTATAGAGAGAGAAAAAAAGACATGTGTGATTTACTTTCTACCGAAGTAGAAGAGTAACTTATTGGCAACTTTAGTTCCCCTCCCCCTCGTGTATTTCATTTTCATTTAGCGAAGTCGTAAATAACGTACATCTGTTACGCTTTTTTCATGTGAAATAGTATTACGATACTTGGAAAACCATAGACAACATTTAAATAATAATTTGGTCAAATTTATGAATATTCAATCAAATAAAGCATAAAGAGAAACGTTTCACAAAATTGCTTTTATATAGAACAGACATCTGTATTTTTATATTCAATACACTTAAATTTAGGGTGTGTTCCTTTTCTTTTTTAACATTTCCATCTCATTTCTCGCTTTCATTATTTTTTTTATCGGAATTAAATATTCTGTTTCAAAAAATGGTATTTTGTCAACAAGGCAAGAAGAAACGTGGCGCTAAAATGAGTGGAGTTAAAAAAACTTTGAATGTTTCTCAAAAACGAAAAATTCGAAAGGAAAAGGAGTATAATAATGCAAATGTGCGAAATTGGATAAAATTTTAATATCTGCAAGTACATAATCTTGTGCAAGTACTAGTCATTGTTATGCTAGTGAACCTCATTAATAAATCACGGAAATGAAAATTAATTCACAAGAAAAAAATACAATTTCGGACACTTCAGCTAATAAGGATACTCTATCTAAAGAAAAGGAGTCGTAAAGAATAAGGTAAGTGGTATCTCTTTTCTTTCGCAAGAATTTGAAGACGAAAATTATTTTTACAGTTTTCATGTCTTTCTTAATGCATAGTTTTTATTTAACTTAACATGTTATCTTTCGACTGCTGTTAGAGAGATTTTCCATTTTTATTAATGCATAAATACTCTCTAATGTTAAAGGTTATTTACTTCGTTTATTCAGACTCGGGTTGATTTTGTATTCAGTCATAAGTTTTATGTTTAAATACTTTTAGGTGATGTGTATTGGTACATTATGTTTGATTTTGCAATCCTTTGTAAGATCTGGCTTGGGGCCCAAAACCTGACCTTGGGAGGAGGGGGGGGGCTTATTATTTTCCGTTACACCTCTACAGCTATTGAATAACTCATTATCCTTTTTTAGTAATTTTTATAGTTACTACTAAAACAGTGAACGCATACTTTTCTACTTGATTATTGTTGGTAACGCTACAAACCTGTTTTTATTTTAAAATTTATGGGGGAAAACGAGTTTAGTTTTGTTATTCTCAATACTTGGAATGAACTAAATAAAAAATCATTTAAAAAAAAATTTCAAATTCTGATTTTTAAATTTTTTTTCGTTGTTTTGTACGCAGTAGTAGATAAACGCAGACTTTTTCTGGAAAGTATATATATATATATATAAAGATCTGGCTTGGGGCCCTAGACCTGACCTTGCGGGGGGCCCAATTATTTTCCGTTACGCCACTGACTTACAGCCAACTGCTTCATCAGCAGCCATCTAGGCACAGGTAGCACCTTCACTAGGGATCCTGTGTCTTCTCGAACCATACAAAGGCGCCTGGCTGAAGGACATTTGGAATCACGGCGCCCATTACGTGTGTTGCCCTTGACGCTCACCCATCGACGTCTCCGTTTGGAGTGGTGCCGCGCACGAGGAAACTGGACTGCAGCGGAATGGAACCAGGTCGTCTTTAGTGACGAATCCAGATTCAACCTCAGCAGTGATGACAATCGTGTTCGTGTGTGGAGACCCCGTGGTGAACGCCTCAATCCTGCCTTTGTTTTACAGCGACACACCGTTCCCATAGCTGATGTGATGGTATGGAGTGCTATTGCCTACAATACACAGTCATCCCTAGTATTGATCCGTGGCATCATGACAGCCCAACGATATGTCCATGACATCCTGCAACCACATATGTTGCCACTCATGCAACGGCTCTCAGGAGCCATTTTTCAACAATACAATTCTCGTCCTCACATGGCAAGGGTGTCACAAGACTGTCTCCACTCTGTTACTACCCTTCCTTGGCCTTCCCGATCTCCAGATTTGTCTCCAATCGAGCCTATCTGAAATCATTTGACTCGGTGAGTTGGGTATCCCACGAGTTTGAGCGAACTAGAGGCAAGGTTATAGTAAATATGGAACGAAAGGTCTCAAGACATCCTACAGAACTTGTATGCCTCAATGCCCGATCGTATCGCATCGTGCATTCGCGCTAGAGGAGGTTCAACAGGGTATTAAGTCCTTCGTTCTTTTGCTTTTTTCTCTGAAATAAGTGATACTTTTTCTTTGATTTTCTAATCACTTACTTATATTAAAGTAGTCATTACGTATATAAAATTTCGCTTTATTTTGACGACTCTTTCTTGGTGCGCTAATATTTTTGTCCATGAGTGTATATAGTAAAATAAAATAATAAGTGAGAAAGTTGTATTACCTACAAGACCATATATACTATATATATCTTGTTCAAACTTTCAATCGTTAATAATAAAGTACTTTCTGTTCATCCATTCAAATTCAAATACATTTTTTTAAAGCTTGTTAGGTATGATACTTGATGTTAATACAATTTTTACAAATATTAATTCATTAATTAAATATAAAAGTGAATAAATAGTAACAAACAAAAATAATAGCCCAACATCATACATAGAAAGGAAAATTGTTCCTTGTGTTCCTGTAGCGCAATGGATACCACGTTGGGCTTCTAATCCAAAGGTCGTGGGTCTGAATCCCACCTGGGATGACCTAATTTCTGAGAATGTTTTTTTTTATTATACTATTTTATTGAATAAATAAATTTAATGAATGAATAAATATTAACAAACAAAAACAATAGTCCTTCGCCATATACTAGAAAGGAAAATGGAAAATTGCAAGGAAAATCGCTTTCTATTTTGCCATTTAATATTGTAATTCTGTCATATGTAAATGCGTATTTATATTAATTGTAACTATTTAATGTATAGTAACTAAAATAAAACTAAAATACATTTTTCTTTGTTGACTTAAGTAGGAATTGACTTTAAAAAAACTTTATCTTTCCTGTTCTCTCAAGAAATATTCACCCAAACATTCATACAAATCCCAATAGTATGGTAACGCGCCGTATTAAGTACAAACCAACCAAAACAATAACTCGGTTGATTCAAAATAATTACTTCAAAAAATAAATATTCCACAAACCCCATAAAAAATGCCTTTTAAAATATTTCCTCCGTTCAAATTAGCAAGACTTCAATACATTCAGCGGCATTTACCCAAAGTAAAAACTCGGCGACCTCCTTTTAGCTTATTGAAAGCAAAATCCGCGCGTGTACCTAACGAAATGATGGTCTCCATGCAAATCGAGACCTCAGGCCAATTTTCCATTTCATTTCAGTTCGAAGCCAAACTCCTGGAAATGGAGGGGCATTATTGTAGACACTTCCCCAGAACACTATCCTCGTGTTTAATTCATGATTTCGACCTTTTCCCAACAAGAACGGGGGAGAGGTGGAGAGATAAAGGGGGGGGATGGAGAAGGACGACTGAGATTCTTCGCGAATATATGAATGGAAAATCAGATACACCATTCTTTGATGCTCTCAGAAGAAAAATGTTGAAAAAGAAAGAGCGAGAGAGAGAAGAAGAAGAAAGATTCTAAAAACACAGTTTGCTGTATAAGTTTCGAAGTAGATTGGTGAAAATTAAATTCCTTTTAGGGGGGGGGGGGTCCATTTTCCGTGAAATTGGAAAGCTTTAAGTGAGTTTGGATGGGTAGTTAATTAATTCGATTTAATTCCCGGGATTATTCGAATTATATTCAAAGACGGGATTGCAGAGATGGAATACCGTGCATGCCTAATTTAGAACGGAATTCATTCGATGCGAATGTGCGCCCCTGTTTGATAAAGAAATGATAAACTAATGGAATGTGAATATTAAGGAGTCGTACTGGGAAGCGCTCGTCAATTAAGCTGTTTGGATTGGTGAAATCGAAATTTTAACAATGTGGATTATGTTAATTGCCTTGCTGTGATAAAACAAAGCATTTGTAAAAATGTTATTTCATGCACTCGCGAAGGCGATGATAACAATTTAAAGGACAAATTGGTTCTAAATTAGTTTTATTTCTTTTAATTAATTTTGCACTAAAACTACAGTACATTTGTTTAGTTAATCATTCCCTTTAACCCTGTGACCATAGTAGCCTAGTAGTTAGGGTCACGAACTTGTGGCCTGAGTGTCGCGGGCACGAGCTATGGAGCCACTTTTCGTTGTGTAGAAGGGACCGATGCATGTTAAGGTATCCGACTGGTTGCGACAACTTTTGTTTTTAATTGAGATGTGAGGATTTTTTGTTATTTTTAGACTTGTTTAGCACCTTTTAAGAAAAATATGCTAAAATTAAGAAGAGAAAAAGAAATTATTATTACTAAAATGGGGAAAAATAGGTAAACATTGACAAAAAATAGCATAAACGTGGCCCATTCTGTACCAATGGTTTATGAAGAAATTTTCAAGTTTTTCATTCTAATGTGCTGATATGTTGTTCGTTTTCAAAATGACCTTCAGGATAAGAGATATTTTAATTTTTACAAAAACTAGAGCAATTTATATCAGTTATTATATGAAATTGCTTAAAAAAATAGTGATTATATTCACATAAGGGACTGTAAATTTTGTAATAAAACTGTGATTGATAAATATGATAGTTAAAACAATTCTATTAGTATACAAAACTTGCAGAAAAAATTTCAGTTAATTATGTTCAAAACTTTTTGAGCAATCGCTGGCCCTGTTTGAGTATTTTAAAAAAAAACCATTTCGAGTAAAACGCGTTTTAAAGTGTGACATCTTGCTTAAAGTAATGGCACCTGCTTTTGCTAAAACACTTGTAGTTTTTGTTCTAGTGAACGGAAAATGATAAACTTGGTATTTTTATAAAGCTAATAAGATGGCGTATAAGTTAAAATCATAAAAAAATTGTCAATCTTTGGCAAAATTTACAATTTTAGGGTAGTCGGATACCTTAAACCTGTTGAGGCTTAGTGTCTTCCCGTTAGTGAGGTGTGGTAGTTAGGAGGGGATGGTGCCAGATCAGGTGTCGTCCTCGTCACCTGACCGAGGTTCAAAATTATGTGGTCCGTCGCCAATAGCCCTCGTGTTGCCTTAGAGGGTGATGCTGATGTAACTCTCGCTTTGCACCTCCTCACCAACATTGTAATCTAAGGTGAGACAACATTGAATTTTTTTAAAACTTCCACAACGTATCACTTAAATAATTTCGCTTTGAATTCAATTTCAACATACTGCGGCTACGTTAGCTGATGCAACTCATGAACGGTGTTGTTGCAGTCCGATCCCAGGTTCAAGTACCGACGTCATTAAACACCTTTCGTGTAAAAAGGAACATTAAATCCATCGATGCTTGAAGTTCTTCTGTTAGAAGTGTGACGAACGTTCTGTCACGTTCATCGGTGTTTGAGTATTAGAATAAAGATCAACCATAATCCAGAACAAATCTATTCTATTATTCTATCCATTAATTCAAACAACCCAGGGTAGGAAATGCACCATTTTTTAAGTATAAGAGCAAAAGCACGCTAAAAGGAATACTTAATATTTACTTACTCTTAAAACGTTTCAATAACTTCAAATAACTTACTCTTAACTTATATTACTTTTGGTAATATACGGTTTGAATTATCTTTATTCCGTTCTCAGCTATTCGACTTCTAATCGTTATTAATCTAATCCACCTTCTTCATTAAATCGTCAATTAATAATCCTTAATTATTCAACAATTAATCATCGAGCAACTTTCAAATAACTCACACCTAACCACTAATTCCTCATACCTAAAAATTAATGCTTAAATATCATCCTTCATTTACATAAACCATATCTTCTTCTTCGGGAGAATTTCATTAGAACAATATTTAAAAGAAATACTTTTCCCCTAGAGGATTAGTAGGAGGCTCGTGGATAGACCCGTTACAGATGGTGTGGAAGTTTGGAGAGTGAGGTGCAGCTCATATTACATCCTCAGCACTTGAGCTTGGTTCATAATTATGACGCCCATTTCCAATAGCCCTCGCGTTGTCTTAGCGACCATCTATTACACGCCTTATCTATTACGTAGCTAAGGTTGTGGAATAGATTGCAAAGAGTAGGGTGCTAACCCATACGGGAGTCTGGTAGCATTTTGTGAAAAAAATAACCAAATTATTAGTTTGAAATTTACCATATCGATTGATTAATAACAGTTCTTAATATTAAATAAATTCTCCAGCTACAGACGGTTTAAAAAAGTTTCTCGAGTTTGAGACTCTATTTCAACAGTATTATACTACCGCCGCATGCTCATTTTTTTTAAAATCTTAACGTGGCGCAGATTGGAAATTTGGCGAAAAAATTCGCGAATTTATTATTTTCACTATTCCAATCTCGAGTTAAAATAACGAGATTCGCCTCCAAATTCTCACTGTACTGCTCTTTAGCTCTATCCCGTTGATGAAGATAAACAATTCAAATCAAAGTAAGTGACAATCAAATTAAGATAAATTAATAATTAAGAAAACACATCGTGTAACACAGAAACACGAAATGTTTTCAGTTCAGTTAATTATTACATTTTGTATATTTGTTTTTTTATTATTTATCTTATTTATGGATAAAAAGGTTATCGAGAGATAAAACTTTCATGTGTTATCTCATCACCCACTGAACATAGTTTGATAATTAGCGTTTGTACATATAATTGAAATTATAAGATAAAGAAACCCGACTTAATTAATTCCTCAGCATTTAATGATGAAAGATAATTGCTTATTTTGGGGGGGTATCAGCAATTTTTTCCTTTCATTTTCTTCGAACTCGATTTTTTTTTTACTGATTAAAAAAAAAGATTTTTTCTCCCTCGATATCTTTCATAGATCCTTTTATGCTTTTCATGCTACAAATTCCGCTTTAAAAGAATGCAATTTTTCTCTAGGGGTAATATTTTGAATGTACTTATTTTATTTATAAATATACTAGCTGGTATACCCGTTCTTCGCACGGGTGAATTGAAAAATTAAACAATACAAATTGAAGGATAAAGAAAATTTTAATAAGTTTATTTTATTGGAATTGAAAATTAAACAATAAAAAGCCTTTTGCATATCCTAGGTGAACAAAAAATCACATTTATTAAATTTTTAGTCTGTAGATCTAATAGCTGATAAAAAGGATTTTTTTTTTTATTTTCATAACGTCCTCATAATTCTCTTGTAGGTCGATTTTTGAAAACACCTTTCTAAGCTGATCTCTGTTCAGCAAAAGCAACATATTGTTACACATTTTGTGTAATGAATGCTTAAAACAATGTAAATAATTTATATCTGGATGTGTAGTACTTTAAATATTACTTTCTGTTGCTTTATTTCATGTTAAAATTGTAATATTCGCAAGCAACGTCATTCCTTACATTATAATGGCGATTTAATAGAAATATAGCGAAATGTTGGCGATAAAGCCAAGTAGGCATATGGAGATATGGGGAATTTTATGTGGTTTTTAAATTTGTTTAGTATATTTTAAGAAAAAGATGCTAAAATTATAAGAGAAAAAGAAATTATTATTATTAAATGCGAAAAATGAGTAAAAATTGACAAAAAATAACATATAAACGCGGCCCATTGTGTACCAAAAGTTTATGAACAGATTTTCAATTTTTCAATTCTGATGTATTGCTATGTTATTCATTTTTAAAATGCCTTCAGGATTAAAAAAAAATTTTAATTTTTACAAAAATAAGAGCACTTTATCTTTGTTAATATATGAAATTACTTAAAAAAATATTGATTATATTAAAATGAGGGGCTGTAAATTTTGTAATAAAATAGTGATTGATAAATCTGAAGGTTAAAATACCTCTAACAGAATACAGAACATACACAAAAAATTTGAGCTAATTATTTTCAAAACTTTTTTAGCAATCGCTGGCACCGTTTGATTATTTTTTTTAAAAAACACACATTTCGAGTAAGACGCGTTTTAAAGTATGACATCTTGCTTAAATTAATGGCATCTTCTTTTACAAAAGCACTCGTAGTTTTCATTCTAGTGAACGGAGAATAATAAACTTGGTGTTTTTATAAAGCTAATAAGATGGCCTATAAAATAAAATCATAAGAAATTTGTCAATTTTTGGAAAACTTCACAATTTTAGGGTAGTCAGATACCTTAAGTGGCTAAAACACATCCTCCTTCGAAATAAGACCCTTGAGTAACAAGACACTTTTGCCATGGCCTGTAAAGATCGTCGAAACATTTCTGGAATCCACTTTTAGCCATGTCCTTTAATTCAGCCTGCGATGCACTTTTAACTTCATCTGCAGATTGGTCTTCGTTTAACATGCAGGCTGTAATATGTTGACACACCCTACGCATGTTAAGATAGTTAGTATCCTTTGGCCGAGGGTATCCCAACTGATTCTGCTACTGTGTGAAGTCTGTTCTTACTTACCGCCGCAGAAACCTTTCTGATGTTCTCAGTAGTACGGGAAGTCTGTGGACGTCCAGAGCATTCGTCGTATTTGTCACTTTCCCTACCTTCTCTAAAATGTCGATGCCACTTAAAAACTTGCACTATATATAAGTCTCCTGTTGCACTTTTTCCCAAACGAACACAAAGTTTAATGTTCATTCTCTACTTAACAAAACGCAAGTTCTTTCAATGGCCGATGACTAAATGCATCCGCCTATAAATACAACGCCGTGGCGAGCCACCGACCACGTGATTTGGAGCAAACTTATTTTAAAAGAGGGGAAGATCGCAGTAACACAGAATTGTTATTCGTGGTCACTCTGCTGCAAAAAGTTTTCCACGTTATAGACTCAGTCCGGGAACTTTTGAATTCAACCTCGTATATGAATCATGCATCATTTAAAATATTTATTAACATAAAAATAAGAAACATAAATTATAATATTCTTCCAACATGAATAAAAAATTAAAATTGTACATAAATTATGTAATATGTATATTTTAAGAATATTTATCGAAATAATTTATGTAAAATATGAGTATTTTTCAAATATAGTTAAATAAAAAAAATTAAAATTTTAATGTGAATCTTCAATGATTTCTTCAAACTATTAAATCATCCGGC
>BMAO01025627.1:0-29396 GCA_019973975.1 Trichonephila clavata | reverse complement strand
TATTTATGTGTCAAGTTTTTGAAAATTCTTAAAGCAGATTATATCAAAATAATTTCCTTTTTTAAAAAGAAAAAAATTAATAATTTTTTTACAAATGTGTCTTGTTTTTTGTGAGCTAAATCAGTAAATAAAATTCGAGTGCATTTTTTACGCATATAAGAAGTAATACGAACCAATCAAAACAAGTAATAAATCTTTCTAAAGTCAATTTTATTTGTATGAAAGAGTTAAAAGAACAAAAAAACTGAACACTGGGAAATAATTAACGAGCAATTTATTTGTAAATCAACAAAATGGTGATTTTTTTCCCTGCAAAATATATGTTAGAAATATATTTGCATTAAATGTGTTTCAATTAATTTTTTATTGCGTTATTTTAATTTGTAAAATTTGAAATGAAATCAGGATATGAGTTTATATGCAATTTTAGTTTCAGTTATCCTATATATTTGTTTTCATTTTCAGATAACTCATTTCGGTCATTTCAAGACTTTCCTATCGCTTTTCTTGTTACGATTTTCAAACAGGAAGAGGCAACCAGACGCCAGGCAAACGAGAGGGGTGGGGTGGGGACTGGTTTTGTGTACACAAACGATTGCTAGCACCATACAACACAATTACAATCCAGGCATATCACATTCTTTCATAGTTGTGTCCACTTTCCTGTTTTATTCTAATCTGAGAGAGAGGTGAGTAGTGAGTGTTTTAACACCACGTGTATGTTGCTCGATTTATTTAAAGTCGTTGGAACAAACTGTTTCATGTCGTACTTTCCTAGCTACATTTCCTCTAAATTAGAATGGCGTTTGGATAAGAATCAAATCTGAAATTATCTGTACTCAGAGTAATTGACAATCTTTGGAAAAATGCTGTTCTGAAGAGAGAGTATGTTTTCTTGTATTTTTCTAAAATAACATCGGATTTGCGTTCCGTTTTACTCATTTAGTAGAATTCAGACTTAATAAATCTTCAATATAAAAAAATCGATAAAGAAAGAATAATTTCGTTCAGAATTTGATATAATTGAAACAATTAAATTGACTATGGGAACGTTACTTTTCTGCAGGGGGGAGTAAAATAGTTGTTAGGTATAAAACGTTAGTAAAAGAATGATTTTAAGACGTAAGAAATTTAATTGAATCACATAAAAAAGACAAAGAAAAATCGATAAAATTAAGGCTTACTCAATTTCAATAAATATTTCTAGATAGAATCATCAAGAGCAATTACCTATTTAGGATGGTCTTGTGTTTATTGGTTTAATAAATATTCTTAAATACACTGTTACTTAAATAAAAATTATTACTCGACCCATTACTATCGAAGTTTCAAAATAATTGCTGAATAATAAAACTTAAAACTACCTTAAAATTTATTTATTTTATCCGCGCAGCAAATAAATTTTATACATGAATAGATTATATTAAATCTCCGTCTTTAAATAAATATAGTCGACTCTCTCTATAATTTGAAGTCGTTAGAAAAAGTCTGGATATCTCGAACTAAAACAATGCGTTTTGGTACATTCAATATTTCGAAGTATAATCTGTGGCTGGCCAGACTATAACACGCTATAATTTGAAGTTATCTTATAAAACTCTCACAATTCAAACACTCACTATCATGTGCAGTCCTGTAATAAACAAGTTATAGGTTACATGTTTTGCGTCGGGTTTGTCTCTACGTGTCCCCTGTAACGCACATGTTTTAAAGACCATGTGTCTGCTACCCCTTCTTAGTGTTTTCCGACGAAAAGATAGTTTTATTATTTTCATTCCTTTAAGTAGACAACAGACCAACCACACCTGTTATCAGCCGTCCATTCTTTCGGTTAACACTTTGCCTTGCGATACATGTGTTCAGAAAGAATGGTCGGCTATTGTTCAGAACAGATGTGTAGGATTGTGTATGAATGTATGGAATGTATTCTTTTAATATAGGTCTTTAACTACTTTAAAATATTTATACTGCATATATACTCTTTTAAAAATACTTTAAAATAATTTTCTACGTATGTACACAATTGCTGATTTATTACATAGCTACAAATTTAAATGTGTTAGAAAAAAATTTATCTTCATGTATTTTGGGGATTTTTTCTGCCCTCTTGATAATTCTAAGTTTTTTCATTGGTCCCTCCAAATTATGGAGAGTCGACTACACTAATACAGGTATTATCTAAGTCAATGTATTATCATAGGTATTACTAAGTCAATGTATTATAATGTCAATATATTATCAATGTATATTATCTAAGTTCCAATAAATTATATAAAGTTTAATATATATAAAAATAGTTTAAAATTCTTTTTACTCGTAAAATCCTAATATTGAAATATTTTAAATCAGACTTTATTTTATTTGCGCTTGATAGTAATTATTGAGAAGATGAGCTCCACAACTTTTGAAAGTTCACGTTCCTATCAAAATACATTACAAATTAATAATTCTTTTTAGATAATTTTTAACAAAATAATTCATTTATATTGTGGATATATACTATTTTAACTGCAAAACTATTTATTCTAGAAATTAGGGAAAGATATTAAAGAGAGAAAAGGAACGTATATACCAGTGATTCCCAAAGTGATCTGTATAGACTACTAGGGGTCTATGAAGATCTGCAAGGGGCTCACGTAAACTAAAAAATAATTTGGGGGTCCATGAGGTGAAGTCTATGATAGTGGTTCTGATTAAACTATCTCGTGGCTTTAATTTTAAAAGAAAATTTTATCAAGTGGAAATCAAATTTTATCTAATTAACAGATTTATTTACTAAAGGTTAATTTGTGTCTGCATTTACAAGGAGACAGCATAAATTTTATTAAAATAAGAATAATTTTAGCTTTTCTTTCCTGAGTTAAGCAAAAGAAGTATAATACTGGAGGTCCAGAATTTCCTAAATTTGTCACAGACAATCTGTCAGAACGTTTTAACCTAAGTTCAACATTTAAATGTTTTTTAATCAGATTGTAAAACAATATTTGCGGAGGCTTTGACTATAGAAATACTACAGTAGTCAATGAGATCATATGGTCATATTGAAACCAAAATCTCACATTAAAATAGGAACAGATCATAATAAGCACTAACGAAGATCGTAAAATTTAAAAATGGATGTCAGCAATTTTGCCTTTAAAAAGTCAAACCTGTTATTTGTACCGATTTATGGAACATCGTGAAAAAGTTTTTCATTGCTTTTCTTAGTGTGAAGAAGTTTCAGTGCAGTTGCCAATATCCAAAGCAAAAAAAAAAAAAAAAAAAGGACACTATTAAAAGACGAGATTTAAGGTTAAACCAGTCAAGATTGATTCCAAATGTTGAAAATTTGATATTGTATAGAGCTAGAAATTCATCCCTCCCATTAAAATCATTTGTTTGCTGTTTAGTTATTTTATTTAACAGTTTTATTTATTAAACAACTTTTAATTTAATTAACATGTGCTTTTTTAAATTTTAAACACTATACTTGATTACAGTTAGAAATTTAGCACTTTTAAAGTTGTAGTAATAGAACCAACTGTCAAAAAGGCATTTAAGTTGATATATTTGCAAAAATTCAATGTTTATTAAGCAGGTGTCTGCCTCAAATTGAAAAAACATGGCAAGGTGTCTATTAGACAAAAAATTTTTGGAACCTCATATATATATACTGAGAACACACGAAAATGTGGGGGGGGGGAGGGATGAATGGGTCCCTTGTCTGAAAGGAACAAGAATGAAATGATGACCTTGGCAATCAGTTGTTATTTGGTTGCTGTAAACGTCCCTCAATTTTGTAAACATGAAAATGATGATTCAAAAACATTCCATTGTATTTGAAAGCCTTTTAATTTTAGTGAAAACAATTTATCCCGTATTTCTTATACCCTTTTTGTAAAGGAAAATACTAGCTAAACCCCATTGTAAGAAACAGGGAACAGAAAGCGATGTTTTAGGACTACGCCTTGGTCAATTCACTACTTAGATTCTCCTGTTTTAAGACTATACCATCAAAATTTGTGTTGCAACTGTTCGATTTACAAATGAGTCAAGGAAATGGCTTAAATAGTCTTCTACAACAAAGTATCCACTGTGTGTATCCGCTTTTATTCATCCTGCTATCATTTTAACTCATTTGTTTAGGAAACAAACTTCATATATTGAGTGAAAATCAGAATCACATTTCTCTACTTCGAATCCTGTTGTTTTTGGATGAAACGAACTTGCAGGGAGATGTTTCACATTACGAGTACATGTATGCTCCCTTTGTATTTATTTTTAAATAGTTGAGAGTGAAAAACTTCCTGAATATTTTGGAGGAAAACAATTAAATCCTTTCGAATGTTTGAGTTTGCAAGTATTGAACAACGTGGAAGCGGCCTTCAGATTCAAATAAACATAGTATTTGTTTTTACGTTTAGATTACTCAATTTGGGTCATTTCAACACTTTTCGATTTATTTCCTTTTTCTAAATGGAAGAAGCAACCGGACGCCAAGCAAAGGAGAAAGAGTGAAAGAACATTAACGTCGTACTGTTCAGCTATATACACGAGGGATTTTGGCGACGGACCTTGTAATTTTTAACCATGGTCAAGTGACGAGGACGACACCTCAGCTGGCAACCCCCTTCTCCTAAATAGACAACCGACGGAAGGACGTTTGAGATCTCGACAGATTTTAAGTGCATCGCTCGTCCCCACGTTGGGTCTTCAGCTGGTCTAGGCTGGAACTCATGACACGCCGACCACGAGTCCGGTACATCTGCCACTAGGCTACCGCGGCCACGAAACATAGGGAGAAGGAGGGAGGGAGATACTGGTTTTGTGTGCACAAAACTATTGTTACCCAAACAGCAACGATGCTTTCAAAATCGAGACATACCACATTCTTTCAAAGTTGTGTCCACATTCCTGTTTCCCTCAGCTGAAAAAGTAATTGAAGGGCAGTGCTTCAAAACAGCATTTTTACGATATTCGGCCATTTTAACCAGTGCGGTCTATCTGTGAAATGTCGTGCTCTCACAAATACACTTCCTCTACATTATAGAATGGTGTTTAGATTTCAATAAATTCTGCATTTATCTGTATTTTCTGTGCAATCCACAATCTTAGAAAAAATACTGACCAGAGAATAGAAAGAGTTCTTCATTGTTTATGGATAACATTCGTTGCATTTCTGCATTCAGTAAAACTCGCATTTACTTTCACTCAAAAAAAAATTCCTGATATAAATTTAAAAATAAATTGGGTATAAAAATGTTACTTACTTTTTGGAGATGTTATGAATGTTAGATATAGATTGATAGAAAAAGAAAAATTGAGTTAAGAAATTATATATATATATATATATATAAATGGAATATTACGTATAAAATCAAAAAACAAAACAAAATTTGTAAAAATAATGATTTCACAATTATTTAGATATAGGGAATTTATCCAGAACAATCGTCTATACAGGACAGTCTGGTGTTTAGTGGTTTAATAAATATTTCTAAAGAACACAGTAATTTAACTTAATTTAGTGGCGAAACAGACCATGAGGACCAAGGCCTACTGTGCCCATCTCATGAGTATTCATGACCTTGGGGGCTGGGGTGCATGGGCAGATGTTCCGATCAAGTAGTCAGTGTGACACAAAAACCCCCAGTATTTAGTTCCCAACCCAGCTTGGTGCTCATTTATCGACCCACTGAAGGGATGGAAGCCTGAAATACTGTTATTTAAGGTATCCGAACACGTTGAAAATGACCAAATTCAGTCAAGACACATATTTTTGTTTTTTTATTTTATTGAATAGAGCTATCTTTTGATTTTACGAAACATACTTTGTTTTGTTTCTTCACTACCTAGAGGATAATTTGCAATCGATTTTATAAATTTAGAAAAACTGGAAGTGGGTTTTTGATCTACCGGAAGTGGGCATTTATTAAATTGCTCAAAATCTATCATGACGAGTCTGATAACTCAAATATTACGAATGTTATTCTATAAAACTTTTTGAACCCGATATTTATGTTATTTTCTAGAGAATGTACTAAAATATTTCTTATTGTATGAATACTTTTTGAGTTATGGCTTGTTATTTAAATAATGGTCTCATAGAAAATGTAACATTTCTTATAATGTTTACTCAATCAGCTCTAAAATGTTCAAATTTTAATAAAAAATTAAAATTTTAGTACATTTTCTAGATAAACGCATCTTATTTGTCTTAGTAATATTCTTACTAATATATGTTTATTGCTTTTTTCTCTAACTGCTTTGAAGTTTTTCAAAAATATTGCTAAAATTTCACTTATAATTGTGATTTTTGTAAAATTCACAAATAACTTATTTTAAATTTTGATAGTGAAATTAAAATATTTATTGCTATTGGGTCCTAAAAGAGGATTTATAATGTTTTAGTATGCTATATTGTTAAAAAGTATCCCGAACGTGTTCGGATACCTTAAATAATTATATGCTTGGTTGACTTGTCATGAGTTTGAGTCTAGTACTGCTGAAGACCAGTCATGTGGAAGGGGCTGTTGTGCGTTTAATTTGTCGTGGCTCAGACATTCTTCCATTGGTGTGGTGGGGAAGTTAGGAGAGGAATGTTCCAGCTCATCAACTTTAATTGCACAAACTTATGAGTCTAAGTGTTATATATATATATATAAATAAGAATATTACACACACACATTTTACTATACAGAACTGTTATGGATTACTTTTAAAGTTTTGAATTCTTGAAAATATTACAATGAAAACTAATCGACTTTGTAATTTCGATCCTAGTTTCCCCAAAATTTTTGTAGTTGTTGTATGAGAGAGTTAAGCTCCTTTTCCTTTATTATTATAATTATTTTGAAGTATTACTCTCTCATGTTGTACAAATAAAAAAATTTAGTTATGTTAGCTGATTTTAAATTTTTGTTAATCATGCATTTCAGTTCACACATTAAAAATTCCTAAGAAAAAATATATGATGCGTTTCAGAGAAATACCACTTTTTTAAAATCATGATTGAAAATCAATTAAGTAAATTGGAAATTTTAAGAGAATTACTTCTTATTCAATATTGTATTTTTTCGCATAATACTAATCTATCTTATTTTCTGTTGATATATTTGAACCATATGGTTTATATATAGGTGTGGTTATCTGAATTAGACTTGAATTAGTATCAAGGCACCTGTATATAATGAGCTTTTTGTAACCCTTTATGTTGGAAACCCCAAACACCAAAATTCTGTGTGCCACTGATTCTTTTCGTTAAAAATTTAATAAAATGAATTTCAATTATTAAATAATTTTATATTAACAAAACATTAATAAATATTTTCAAATAACTGATTTTGATATAGAGCAATAAAATCTAGAAATTTTAAAAATATTTTAATTTTATAAAATTGTCTATATTAACTAATTGCTTTTATTCTCCAATAATCCATTATGCATTGTGGCTGAGGGGCAACGTTCGTATGGCATAAAGAATGTTAGAAGTTCGTACACAAGCATTGTTTCTTCAAAATCACTATTTCTTTTTCAATTCAAAAATAGATATAAATTTCAAAGTATAACAAGTCTGTCATTTGGTCAAACTACAGTCGTCAGGTCAACGAGGAAATAATAATAATAAAAATACATCACTGTAAATTCCTTCACAGAAGAAAATCCCTTATATTGTACAAATTATTTTATTTTTGTTAAATTTACTTTATTTTGAAATCGTTCAGGACTATATTATAAAGCATGCTTTGAATAATTTGAAACTTTATGTGAAAGTTAGACAAAGTAAAATTTCGAAAACATATAGGTATATTAGAGTTTAAAAAAATTAAACATCAAGTATAAAATGTAAATATTTGCAGCAACTTACACAATAAAAATCTTAACTCAGAAAAAAATTTAAAAATTTCTCACTGTATTGGAAATACACAAAATACAAATCGAGAAATTCGTCTTTACATACTGATCTATTTTTCATTTAAAAAAAAGTAATTAAATGAAAAGTAATAGAATTCAATGTTTGAAAGCAAAATTTAGAAAAATTTCTCTTTAAAAAGATATCAAAATTTTAAAAATTTGAAGGTTATTAAATAGCCAATCCTTGGGTAATAAATTAGTTAGCAACTAAAAAGAAATCCTTAAAATTTTTTTTTTAATTTTTAAGATAATACGGAAATACGTAACTTACATATTTTAAAACACGTATCACTTTTCACTTGTTACCATTTTTAGGTGTTTACTTTTTGAAGTATTCTTTTTCTAGGCATTTTTCATTGCATTGTAAAAACTCACCCGTGAAAATTAGTCAGACAATTTTACAAAAATCTGGCTCTTTTAGATGAAATTTTTCTGCGAATTATTTTTTTACAGAGAGTTAATATAATTCAGGTAAACAAAGCATTTGGAACCACATTTCTCACAGTCAGAAGAATAGTATTCTCTTGCATCAAAGCATTCATCTTCAGCATTTTCTGTCTCTCGCAATATGGGCCGTTCTTCATGTTTCGCATTATTTTCCATTGAATAAAACTTTTCGAACATTTCTACTTCAGATTCACTCAAAGAAAAACTTTCATTGATGACATTAAACCTCTCTTCCACAAGGTGTATGCAATTTTTTCCAAAAGTGCTGTCCTGAAATTCACCTTCCGTTGTGTCTGGCGGGAAATGTCTAAAAAACTTTTCGCGAAATAATTCTAACTTCTCGTGGACTTCTGTAGATTCGAAAACCTTCCATAACTGTCTATTGTATAAGGCATCGAAGCAAAAATCCCCAATGTAAAACATCTGGTAGCATTTGTATTCAAGAAAAAATTGGAAAACGGATTCTCTTAGGAAAGATGCCACTAACAAAAAATTAAAGTACGTTGGCTCAGGCTCATCACATAGACTTAAACATCGAGAGAGAAGAAATTCAGCACATTCGATTTCCGATGAGCCAAATATTTCCGCGCTTGCACTGACTATTTCTTCAAATTTTCCGTAAAATAAGTATTCACTGAGGACTACTATCACATATCCTATTCCAAAATTTGCACGTTTTATCATATCTTCTAATTCATCTCTTATTTCCTGAGGAATACGGGCTGGAACCAAAGATTCTAACAGTAGATACCGCTTTAAGCTTTCATAGTCACATAATTCTTTGTCATCTGTTGTCTTCAATGTCATTTCAGTTTCTCTTTCAGAATGTTCTCAATTTAAAGGCTTGTTTCCTCAGAAATATATCAGACAAGTTCAAAACTACAGAAGTTATTTCAAATTCAAATTTTGTTTCTTAAGTGTACTTTCCTTCCCGTTCAATTTTTTTTTTATTTTGCAATTTTAAAATTCTTCAAACATTCAGAAAATAAAGATATATCGTTACCCTTAACGAGAGTAATACTGTAGCAACACCTATCAAAGACCGGGTAGAAATGCTTCTTTCAGCTACGTAGCTCTTACGGTTAAAATAAATGCCGAGACAGTTAAGTAGAAGCAGTTAAAGCTCCCGCTATGAAAGCGTTAACAGCTTCAAAACGATAAATTTTTTTTTTTTTTTCATTTTCATTCTGCTTCTTGTCGCTGTAGGTTCCACACGCGGATTCTCTGTCCACGTCCGTGCCCCTTTTTCTTTCAAGCGTACCCCGAACTTCATCTCTCTCCATCGAGCTGGTGTATGGTTTTTCGGTGAATTTTACGGCCTGGTTCCTATTCTTCATTTCTACAGTGCTCGTCGCTTCAATGATTTTTGTGTTTCTCTGATTTTTTCGGAGTTTGCATATTTTTTGATCTCGTGCTCGTGTTACACGTGCACTCCATGTCATTCGACAACTTTTGGATTACTTCTTCTGGATATGTCCGCTACCAGGATAGATGATGCGTCGGCAGAGGTAAGTAATTTATTTACTACTGAGCCTTTTTGTTTCGACGCAGTTAGAGCTAACACTCGGTTAGAGAAATGTAAATCTAGTGATGATTGCGAGGAGCTGTGTGAGTCCCTTGAAGACATTATCCACACCCTCCAACTCTATGACAAAGACACGCCTGAGAGTCTTAGGGCTACTAATGAGGTTCAATGGATAGCCTACAAGTGCTCTAGGAAGTCCGCCAAACTCATGTATCATGAGTTCACGGACAAAATTACAAAGCTTGAGCAGCTTAGTAAATCTCATGTTCCCACTGCCGCTTCGGCTCCTAAGCCTAAGCAACGTAGAAAGTTAAAGCGTGCGACCGTTTCTCCCACGTCGGGCAGTCGAGGGGGGAAAAAATAACGTTCGGAGCAAACGCTCCCTCCAGCCACTTCCACTCTTTCAGAAGGCGAAAATTCGCTTATGGAAGAAACAGACTTTTCCGATGATTGCTTGGAGATACAAGATAAACTGAAGGACGCCACTTCCGCAGCCATTCTTGGCTTGCCGGGTTCAGCCGATATCGGCGACGCTCCTTCAAAGTTAGATGAGGGTGATTTTACTTTAGTCACCAATTAGAAACGAGTTGGCTTCTATCGTCATTGACGCCGGCAGAAACTCAACCGAGCTTCTCGAACAATGGACGAAATTCAGACCAGACAGACGCCAAGCGGGGAATCACGTGACAACTTTCCAACATTTGCACGTGTTTTTTATTCCCGTGTTAAACCAATGCAGTAAGTTGTTGACATTCTTGTGCTGTAATTTTATCTAATTAAAATATATATCATTATATTTTATGCATTATTCTAGTTTTTATATTTGTTAGGAAAAATTCTTAACAACTTTTTTGTAAAATTTCTGCTTCTTTCTTATTTATTTATCTAATTAGGTATTCGTCCGCTCCAACTAGTGTTAGATAGTATATTTATGTATAGTTCTCTCTCTCTCTTGATACACTTAGATTAGCTGATAGTTATTTTAGTTCTTAATTAATTTTGTAGTTCTTTATTTTATATTTTTGCGCAAGAATGGCTCACAGTATAGGAACAAAACCCCTTCTTTTAAAAAATTTCAATTTATGTGAAGTTCTCCGATATAGCGAGAAATTTTCCAGTGCCACTGGAAATCAGAGTGTCACTACCAATGTTAGGAAAGGATTGAAGTTATATGAAACCAAGTTTGTAAGCACCATATCGTTTACTGAGCCTGATTGCTCAGTGAATGATTATTTCTTTATCACAGGCGTTGTCAAAGCAGAGATGAAGAAAAGAGTAAAATACAAGCCATCTGTTCAGATCAGAACAACTTCTGAGGTAAGTTATAAATTTTCTTACTTCTCTTATAATTTAGATACCTTTTGAAAGTATGATTGCATTGGGCTATTTACTTATGTTTGCTTTAATTTAACTCATTGTTTTGAAGTACAAAATAGGTTTTTAATAATATTAAATAGTTTTTAATAATATTAACATAGGTTTTTTTAATAAAATTTACTTTGTTATTTATCATTGAATTATAAGTTGATTCTAAAAGATTAAAAGTAATGACAGCTATTCAAATTTAGCAGCTTTTTAAACATCTGTAAAAGAAATGTAAATGGGCAAATTTATATATATATTTTTAATAGGTTCATTATCAATGATAAGTTTATAATTTGAGTCTTATTTTTTAGAGTAACATTGAATATCAATTACATTGTTTTCTATTGTAATGAATATACATTATTAAGCTGTTGTCATTATATTGATATTGCTATTTATGAGTAAATCTTCTAATTTGATACCAACACGTTAAATGTAAAGACAAGTAATGCCTAACCATTTTGAAAAAGAAATGTAAATTTTTCTATTGAAACTTGAATTCAATGCAGAGTAATATTATGTTTACATTAAGATTCTCACAAATTTTTACTAATTTTTCTGATAATTCATATTATTTTTAAATCAAATACTTAATGATGTGTTTTTATATAAAATAAACTGTTAATTTTCACTTTTTTAAAATTCTCATGCATATAATTTAATTATTTAAATTTTAACTTATGGTCTTTTGATAAAATAATTGAATTTAAACTAAGCCGTAAATTAACTTGGCCCAAATTTTTCAACATTTGTAAATCAGTAGACAAAAATGGTAATACCGAAAACTTATATAAGATTACGATCTTATTTTAGAATTTATTTCTTTAATATTTGATATCTTATTTTTTAAATTTTAGGTTATAAGTGCATGCACTCTTCCTGCTGGGGAAATATTTTTTATTTGTAACCTTTTTTTCTGATCACCCCTCGTAATTATGGATATTTCAGAAATCATTCTGCTCAAATGAACAGCAAACGTTGGTGTGGTGACGCTGTGAATACATCTGTCACAGAAGAAAACAAATTAGTCAAATTTATTTCATTGTCGGTCAGTTCTTTGATGAAAATGAATTTTATTTGTACAATGTATTGCATATAAAGACTTAAAACATATAAAGATATCTAAAATGATTCTAATAAAATATAACATTCTCCATTTGTGACTGTCTGATTTACTTAGTAATTATCTTTTAAAAGTGGAAATTTTTTTTAGCTATGACTTTTTATGTGTAAAGAGTAAAATTTAATTAAGTACTTGTATAATTAATTACTTTTATTAATTAAAGCATATTGTTAATTCAATAATTAATTTTTTTACTGTTTTTTGTTGACAAAATCAGAAGAATCAATCGTTGTCTTGAAGCATGATAAGAGTTGGGGGACTTTCGACAATGGACCCTCTCCCCCCCCCCTGAAAATTTTTTGTGTGTGCATCACTTAGCACGTTATAAAAAAAACTCGGTAGAGGAATTTAGAAGAAACTTCTGTAACACTGTAATATTGATACATTTATTTCACAAATAGAAGATAGATTTAGAAGTATGCCAAATATTATATTCTGATTTCAAAACCTGCGAAAACACACAAGATATATTGCAATACATGCTAAATAGTTTAGTTATTTCTACATCTATTAACTATTTTAATATTTTTTCTAAGTTGCAGTTACTATAGCAAGTGCTGAGAGCTCTTTCAGCATATTAAAAAGTTACCTTAAATCATGTATGTGTACAAAAAGCTTAAAGGCGCTTGCTATATTAAGCATCGCTATAAAAAATTGAAATTTTTATAAAAATAACATTACACAATACAGATTTGCATGGGTATGCGACACTTGGATCACAAATTAATGCAAGTATGAACGATATTAAAAATTCAACATTACAATTTTTATAACAAATTCAATAACTTTTTTTTCTTTATATGAAGGGCCTATAACATGTTGATCTACTTTATTCATAAAAAGTTTTCTTTGTTCATCTCATAATAGAGTTTTTATGAAAGTTTTTGATTAGTAATAAATATTTATCCATTGAAAATGAATTTTATTCTTACAAGACAGATGGAAAAAATACAATATATATATATATATATGAAGAGTCGCATAAATTTCCATTCACAATTAAATTAAAATGTATCATGTAAACAAAACAAATATTTCTGTACAATTCAAATGATGAATAACATTTAAAAATATATGAATTTAAAAAAACAGTGAATCACAAGATTGTTGCATTAGACATTCCATAAAATTTTCAGGTCATAAAAGTAATTGAATATATTTCAGTCACAGCATTCAAAAACAAGAATTTTCAAAACAAGAACAAATATACAACCAGACATAAATAATTGAGGTATTTTTTTTAATTGGCATAAGTCACTTTGTTTTTAAAGCTAAAAAGTACCCTTTTTAAAATATACTATTTTTGATATACAGGTAAAATATAAGGTATATTAAGTTGATTCTGAAAGCAAAAAGTCACACACAGTTCAACCAGCTATGACTTAAGAATTTAAATTTTTTCAAAGTTATAAAATGCTGAAATTTTAAAATTTTTTAGTCATTTTACGAGACATATGTTTAATAGATTGTTGTGAACTAAAGTTTGTATGGATTTGAAAATCTGTTTCATTGTTTTTTTTTAATTATTTTTTTGTTAAACTTTGAAAAAACACAAATTTTTTTTTAAATGTTCATTTTAGCATTTTGTAAACATATAACCAGAGATCTCAGACCAAAATCAAAACTAACTTTTATAGAACATATGTTTGGGAGTATCTACAAAAAATTTCAACACTATCTTGAACAGAAAAAATTTATGCAACTTAGAAGCTTTTTCATTAATTATTAACTCAGTTACAGCAACACATAGCACAAATTATGTGCACATTTAATTCATATATTTTATGTCACTTGAATTAATGGCTTATGGAAATTACAAAACATGCTTACAATGAAAAACACTCTATTTACATTATATGAAGTAACAATAAAAAGTACGAGAGAACAAGCTAAAAAAACACTCAGATTTTTTGTTCGATATTAAAAAATGATTTTTTTCCAAACACTAATCGTTTCTTTTTCTTGTGAAGCAACCATTTAAGCAAAATAAGACGTTTTAAAAATTGTAATGTTAAACTAAAATAACAAAATAATCGTAGCTATAACAGTAAACAACCGGCAGCGTAATCACGTGACACAGTTTTCACGTGATAGTGACGTCACATGAATTTAGTCCATTAGGCAAACATACTGGTCAGCCACTCGAGGGGCGTTTCGAAAACGGGAAGCTCCGCATATTCCCAAAGACAATTATTGAGCATAGACAGCTCCAATCTTACATAGCGGAACATAAGTTACGGTCGCACACTTTTGAGAGGGACCACAACAAACAACTTAAATGCTTGATCAGAGGGTTACCCACCGATTTTGATCATGACGACCTCATTCAGGAACTCCGTGGCTTCGGGTTTGATCCCAGCCACGTCACCTTGTTGAAAAACAAGCAAACATGCCACTTTTTCTGGTAACCCTTCCTAAGAGCCCTGTTAATCGGGGCATATTCAATATCACACACATAGGTTCTTTTAGAGTTAAGCCTGAGCCTCTAAATCAATCTAAAATGCCTCCTCAGTGCTATAGATGCCAGGAGTTTTTCCACCACTCTAGGTTTTGCACTAGAGCACCTAGATGTCTGAAATGTTCAGGGGGTCATCTCACCTCTAAATGTAAAAAGTCCATTAAAACCCCAGCCAAATGTGCAAATTGCAGTGGACCGCTCCCTGCAAATTACTCAGGATGCCCCAAGAATCCCCAAAACAACACTAACAACAAGAAGAAACAACATGTTCCACATGTCCGACAGGTGAATACCGGTGCACGCGCCCAGAACACCACACCACCACAACAACTGTACTCAGGTGCAGTTAAGAAGAATACACAACATGATTCAATTGACACAGCAAGTTTGATGTCTCAGATGTCACAAATGATGTTGCAGTGGGGACAAATGCTGTCCATACTGCAAACTAAAATTTAAATCTTTTAATTCACACTCTCAGGTTTTTTATTGCAGTCTCTATTTACTTGTAGCACTTTAATTTCTACATTATTCACTAATTTTTACATTACAACATCAATTGCTCTTCTGCGTCAGAACTGACTCTGTAGTGGACTCACTACCCACCCGCTCATGTTGGTTGCCTCCTTTTTTGTCTGGCGATCGTTTTCCTTCCTTGCGCTTCCTCCAGTTTTCTCCCCGATTCGTCCGCTCTCGAGGCCGCTTGGGAGCCAATTCCTACGCCCCCCACACCGGGGGCCTCCTGATTTTTCGTATACCTTCTTTCATGGATTGTCTATTTTCACCCAAATTGGGTAAAAGCGCTTCGCGCTGAGGCCCGTTCAATATTTGATATATTTTAGTTAGTTAGTAACGATAAAAACTCCCTCTTTGAGAAGGGACGGATCTAAAAGGCAGGCGAACAACTCTTTCGTTGGTGATCGCTCTCAATAAAGTTAATAGTTCCCTCAAAGTGTAGTCCCCTACCCACCGAACATTTTCTTGGTTATAAAATATATCATTCTTTTCTATTTTGATTAAATTTTAGTTCCATTTTGTTGGAGATACGTCTCAGCAAGTATTAAGGAAAATGTGACTCCTCAATCCAATAAAGATTTCTACAAAACTTTATAAAAAAAAAGAAACTTTTTTTCTCTTTGCAGCTACAAACTACGTTTATGAACAAAAAATGCTCTGCTTTTCAATTTTTACTTTCTTAACTGAGGGGGGTGGGGGGGAGATCGAACGTATGGTTGTATAGCCGCCTAGCAGCTTTGCATGTGACCTTGCATCTTGCAGTAAGGCATAATATACCGTATCCCCATTTTCAGAAATGAAGAAACAACTCCTATTGTTGGAGCATGCCCGCCCCTTTCGTCTAAAATGCATACACCCTAAAACATTTTTTTTCCAATAAATTTTCATCTCTCCGTTAAATTTAAGATGTTATTTACTTCACTATTTTCCTCCTTAATGAATTTATTTCACGCGCTTCAATGTTTTGAATTATTTATTTCATATGAAAAAGTATCTTATGTGATAATTAAATATCTCCGATGAGCCAGGCGTATAAATTTTTTACAATGGTTAACTCATTAAAAAACCAGGAATAACAATTAAAGATTCTGCACACGAAATTTATTAGCAATAAGTGGTTTATAATATGAAGAGAAATAGAATCACATTAGCATGTTATAGTTACGCTAAATTTTATTCAAAAATTGCACGCACTGAAAATATTAACTTTATAGTCTAAATTTTGTACCTCTCTTTAAAAAAATCAAAACTTATTTCTTTTTCTTTCCCGAAAATTATCTCATATGCCTTACTAAGTTATTCACTTCCATAAGCCAAAGAGTAAAGAGCCTTCCATATATGTAGCACTAACGCTAAAAATTCGTTTTATTATAATATGATGGAATAGAGAAAATTTATAAACCTTAACATTTCAACAAAGAATTGATAACGAACGGAAAGTATGACACATATTTATTCAGAATTGTTATCAGATTACCGTGTAAGCGAATATTTTCTCTAATATCCGAGTTTAGAATGCTTCGATGTTGGGTTGAAGGACTCCGCCATATCTTATTTTACCTTATTTCTGAAAACACATTGAATGAATGCTGGAATGTTATGTGATAAAGAAATCATTCACTTCAATATTTTACTGAGAATCAATGAATAAATAAATTTAATGAAGTTTGAATATTTAATGAGTGAAATTTATCCCCCCCCCCAATGCTATCTTCAAAAGTGTTATTGCTTCTGTGTGATTTTAAGTAACAAGTATCAAATTGTAAACTAATTCTGATCAACAGTGAATACAGTATTTTATTTCTTGTCAGTAAAATTTCTTTAGTTTAACAAGCTAAAATTTCTCTAATAATTATTTTCTAGCAAAATAATCTACGAATTTTTTTTCACTTTCCCCCTAAGATATCCTAAGTCTCTGTATAAATTGCAAATCTAGCATTCCCATACATATTTTAAATTTTCTCACTTGCATTGAACGCTGAACCGTATATATAAAATGTGTGTCAAAATAGCTCATGGTATGCATTATTTTTTAGACGTTCTTCCTACCTCATAAATATTACTAATTGCTGGCGATATGTACACGAAATTCCCAGTCTATCTTTATTAATAATTTCTTACACTTGCATTATTCATTCAATTGGATTTAATTATTTAATATAAAAACATTAAAGAATGGAATATTTATATCTCTGGTAAAGGGAAATAGTGTATTCATTAAAATATTTTAATTTTATAGCGCTCACAAAGCTGATATTTTAAACAAAATTTAGAATATCTGAAAAAAAATTATTTTTTTCCTTCTAACAATATATTTTTTTATTACTTTTTAACCCTCAGTCAGAGCTCAGTTAAGCAGACAATTTAAAGTCATTTTAATTAATCTAAATCTATTCCCTATAATTTCAACAACGACTAACCCAATTGCCTTGCATTAGGAATATTCCACTCTATCCATTTTGTAATAAATAATCGTTTTTACTTCCTATTTTCAGTTTAAATTAAAAATTATATATCTTAAAGTAAATCAATTATTATAGTTAATGACATTAAAACTATAATATATATGATATATTTAAGAGAAAAATGCAATAGGATATTTATTCTTTCAAAAGAGGTCTATGTTGGATAAAGTTTGAGAACTGAGTTCAACTTTTAGCCAGGAATTTTAGAAAAATGCTTCTCTCATAAAGAAAGTCTGTGCTAAGGAATTTCAAATCTTAAGCTGTGGGGACCAACCCGTTATCTGTTTATTCTTGTCCCCCCCCCCACATGACATTCTATACTATCAATCACTGGAGAAGGGGAAAATGCAATGCCATTGAAAATACCCCGTCCATGTGGTGTTCTTTTCTTTGCAAAATTACCTACCTCATAGAAAGTAACAGCTCTTTGTGTGTTTCAGAATATAACTTGGGCTACCCTACGCTGAATTCAAAATAATTTGAAAGACTGACGTGTATTACAGAAAACCTGAAAATTGAAATCAGTTTATATCTTTGCATTATGATTTTTTCTAAGGTTACTTGTTCTGTCATGAACCTCAAGGGCCTGCTCAGGTACGACAATTAACTAAGACAAATCTAGAATTATCAAATCTTTTTACGCTGTTATGCTACTTAAGAGCAAAAAACTAAATGAAAATAATTTATTCCTAATTAAAATATATACACTTATACAAAGAAAGAGATTTAAACATATTTCTTTTTCACACTCATTTTACCAATAGAATTCATTTCACAAAAAATATAGAAAGGTTTTTTAAAGGGGCCCATCCATGTGACGGCCTGTTTTTTTAGCATTTTTAGAGAATATTTTTTTTATACGGAGGGATCAGTAAAAAAATAGAACTTTAAGTTTTTTATCGTTTATTTATATGTATTTAAAGGGTATGTATAAATGTTTAGCCAAAAATATCGAATATAACGTGAGTTATAGCGTTGTGAACATACACCCCTCGAAAAAATGGACGCTCACTTCTTCCACTTTTCCAGCTAATTAGCTTATCTGAAATAAAAGAAATTAACGGTGCTTTAATCTATAAGATAAATGCACAGAATGGACTATTTTCAAATTGTTTAAATAAGCACTACTTATCTGAAGAATGCTTTTTTTTTTAGATTTCTGGTAATTGTTTTATTTTTTTAAATAAACTAACCATTTTTGAAGCAAAAGAAAGGTTAAGCAGCTATTTTTAGCTTTCTCTCTTAGACGAATTGTTACGGACTGTGTGAAATTAATTGTATTTCTTCAACACGTAAAAATAATAATCTGCGCTATTAAGGTTAGAATATAAGTTGAGATTTTGAAAGTTGAGATTATAGTTGCCTGCCTCTAATAATGCAAAAACTACATTATTCACTTTACTGGGACGAATCCTGGAATATTTTGGACAAATATTTGTGCCATAAGTCTCACAATAGCCAACGTCATATAGGTGTTATGTTCAGTTTTAAACTCTCCACTGGACTAATTTTTACTTTTTAGCAAATTTTCAGCTCTGCTCAAAATTACATCAAAGTTCTATGATTGATGCACTACAGTGAATTGCAGACGTGATTAAAGAATTAACAAATGACATTTATAATTATAATACTTACTTTTTTTGAAACACACATCGTAAATAACGTTAAGATATTTGAATTATGTTTGATAATAAAATATAAGTCTAATTTCACTTCAGCTTTTTATCGACATTATTGCGTAGATAGGTAATAACGGCGAATTAATTGTTTCTTTAAAATATATATTTTAATCTCTCAAGTACTTTTTCCAAAAATATTACTTGATATTTGTTTAACGTAACATTCGTAATAAAATAGACAAAATTGTATGTATCACTTAAAATACCTTAAGTAAATATTTGGTTGCAAAAAAAATATTCACAGCTTCCAAATAGAAGCAAATTTGCTTGAAAAATTCAATTTAATTGCAATTAATCTCACGTTAACTTTAAAGGATGCACATTAAATCTGTCGAGAGCTTAAACATTCTCCCATTGGTGTGGTGTGACAGCTAGGAGAGGGATGCCAGGTCAGGTGTCGTCCTCGTCACTTGATCATGGTTCAAAATTACGAGGTCCGTCGCCAAAATCCCTCGTGTTGGTGTACAGTGCGACGTTAATATTCACTCCCCCCCCCCCGTCGACACTCCACCACGGAACTCCGAGCGTAATTTTAATCCTTTATGGATTAGTTCTACTTTGTAAACAACAACATTGACTAGTAAACCCAGCCTTACTTCTGGTGTTATGTTAATCTATGTTATGTTAATCTATCTTATGAAAACATCGAAATTCAACTGAGTTTTTTAAACTTTTAATGCAAGTAGATTTCAAATTCAGGATTTTATATTATTTATTTCAGTATTTTTTTCTAAAATATCTTGTTAATTTCTTAGCTCACTTAGAGCAAGGTTGCCACAGTTGCTTGCTTATCGCGTTCCCCCCCCCCCTTTTTTTTTTGGCGACTAGTGGAATATTTAATATCAAAAAATTTATTATAACTGCATTGGTAAATATTTAATTTTTTTATTTCTTTCTTGTTTATCAAAAGGAAAGTAAAGACAAATATTGCGGATATTTTTTCAAATAATAGTGGGTTTGGTATATTTTATATTTTTAAGAATATATTTAGATAAACTGCATGTACCTATTTCTACATAAATCAGTTCATTTTAGTTACTGTATTTTATATATATATCTCTTCTCTCTTTAACTACAGCAAAACCATTATAAGTAGGTAAAAAATACTTTTTATTTACATTTCGTTACTTTTTGGCAGCGTAACATTAATCAATGTGTTTACTTTCTGAATTGTATGTACTAACAGCTTTGTTACAGTGAAAATTATTGACAAATACATAGGAAATGCATTTAAGTATTTATATTTCTTTATTCTTACTCTATTGTTAAACTAACTAGAGTGTATATAATTTTTGCAATGTTTACTTACTTACTTACTCGGGAGAATCAAGCCCACCCAAGGGGTTTCGAGCTGTGAATCGACCCTCCGACATGTAACTTTATAAAGGTAAACAAAAAGTATACAAAGTGGTACCGAATGAGGGACCCTCCCCACAAAATTCTTGAGAAAAGGGGGAATAATACAGATGGAAAACTTTACAATTTTTTACAACATTGCAAATGCAAAAAAAAAAAAAAAAAAAACACTACACAACACAACCACAAACACATATACACACACCGACGCTGTCTAACTAATGAGACAGGAAAGACATGAAAAAAGTAATAAGAGAAGCGAGGAACCACTCCTAAAAGGGAAAGATAGAGGAGGTCCAGACATTTATTTATTGTTATATTTTGGAAAGAGCAATAATGGCCGGTTCACGAGCGGAATCAGAGTGGGACCCTGGACATCACCTCCTAGAGCAGAGGTTCCCAAACTTTTTTGTCTCGTAGACCCCTTACCATGTTTTTCGGTTTGGGGTAGACCCCTGCTTACGTAATATTGAATTTTTGCAAATTTATTAACTTAAATGTGTTTATAACAGCTGGTACAGAGCTACTTACTTTAAAAGATTTAAATTTCTATCTGGTGAAGTTTGGTAACTTAAGAAACACATGTTAATTAATTTAAAATTTAAGTGATGCAGAAAATAACTGATTAAAAAAGAAATGCTCAAAGGGATAAATCTGATGTTTCAACAACAAATTTTCAACATTTGTCATCAATCTTGTCAGGCAAAATCCTAAATTTCCTCAGTTAGTAGTGTCCCGCAGACAACCGTACTGAAACTCCTTCTCACTAGGAAAAGTAATTAAAAACTTCCCCTAATATTGTATAATTCGAGATAAATTACAGGTATGTCTCTTTAAAGCCAAATTTGCTGACATCTGTTTCTAAATTTTATTTTAAGATTTCCATTACTTCTTATTTCGATCAGTTCTTTTTGTAATATGACATTCTTTTTCAATGGGACCATAGGAATTCATTGCCTTCTGTGGTAAACACCAAGTAAATGCATTCTCCAGCCTAGTTTCAAAACCTGAATAAAGGGTATTTAAATGTTGAATCTAAGTTAAGACGACATTTTCTTGGCAGCAATTGAGAGCAATTGAGAAACTAGGAAAATTCGCTACATCCAATATTATACTCCTGTAGCTTAATTCTGGCAAGAAATGCTGAAGTGATGGTTCTTTTTTTTATATAAAATTTATGATGTCACATAACTGCAAATTATCCTCATTAACTTTAGTAAATAAATGTGTTAAATATGTAAAATCTGATTTCCATTAGGTTAAGTACTGGATTATTAAATCTCGCAAAGTACTGGAAAAAAAGTACTCTCTAAAAGTATTGGATTATTAAATCTCGCAAGACTATTCGAAATTGCATCCAATTATGCAAGAGAGCTAAGTACATCCCGAGCATAAGAGATCAACACAGAAAATGATTTCGATCTGAGTATCTGAGACAGATATATCACCAATCTGTAAAAAACCGTCAAATTAAACCATTGGAAGTAGGGGAAATAGTTTTTCTGGAAGACGTTAATAAGAACGAACTTTTTGGGACTTAGCTCGTGTAGAAAAACTGATTCCTGGTCGAGATGGACAGATAAGATTTGCTGTTATTAAAACTGGAAATTCGGAATTCTTGTATTCCACCTAGAGATGGACAGTCCTGTGTTAAATGTTGCTGATGACTCAACTTCAGTTATAACAAGGAGTGGTAGACTGGTAAAACCCCACCAGTCCGTCTGTAAAATTTAAAATTTTAACCTAGCTTTTATACTTGATAATATATTATTCTTTTATGTGTAAGTTAAATTTATTATATATTTTACGTTAAGTATTATATATTTTTAACGTTCTTAAATGTTTTGAGTATCGTTCCAGAGCTACTCAAAAGGTGGGAGTATGTTGAAAAAGAAGCTATGGAAGTAATACATTGGTTAATGTGGTTTCCTCCCTACTTGTGCGAATGCAATTATATTTAAGTTTTCAGTTCTGCCTAATACTGTTCTATGTTATGGTTGAGCTTTTACGAGCTCTGTGTGTGTGATATTGCGAATTTAAAGTTTATACGTAAGTAACATAAAAAATAGTCTGTATAATTAATGTATATAACTGTGTTTTGTGTGTGGATAAACTGTGTGCTTTTAATCAACCAGCATTTCATCATTCCTGGACCGAAGATTTTACTAGATTTTATTTTAAATGATGAATACGCAACACAGAACTTTCCGAAGAAATGCCAAATAAAGAAGTTCACAGATCATTATTTTATATTACAGAAGACACAGCAGTTGTAAACTACATCACCAAAAGAGCAAAAATCTTATTCTTATGAACACTTTGTATCGTGGCAAAGAAGTTAGCAACACACTTGACAGAAAACCATTAATGATCTTAGATCATAATTCAACTAAAAGGGCTGTGGATACTCTTTATCATCTTCTAAACGCATACACTTGTAAAAGACAAAATATCCTGATCCATGATAGTATTCTATATCATGCTTGATACTTCTGCGTACAATGCATTTGATCTACGTATAGACTTCAATATATAATAATTGGAACGAAAAAATTTACTAAATGAAGGCTATTTTTAGAAGAACTGCAAAAATCACTCATTTTTTCATACAGGAAGCAAGACTAAACCTAACAAGAAGTGAGGACTCAATAAACTTAGTGAAACGAATCCAGAGAAAAAGGAAAAGTGTACCATCGTGATCTGCTGAGAATACTTCATTGTGTGTCAAACGTGCAAGGTACAAGCTCTGACAATTTAGCAATGACAACAGAACTAATATATTATGTTATAAGTATTAGAATCACATTTGCAAAACTCACGTAAGATATTACTGTTCAAATTGTAAATGAAAGTAAGCTTTAACGTCGAATATTTTTTTGTTGTTGTTATTTTTATAGATGTTTTATATTATTATTGTAAATATCAATTTCAAAAAAAAATTCTGTTATATTTATAGATGTGCTTTATATTATTAGATCTATTTTTAAATTTACTATATTATTGTTTCAACCATTTTTTAAACGGCACCTATCATTTACAGCAAAAAAGGTTAGTTTTCTGAATCGGGTCATATTGACCCGAACGTTGCATATGTGTAGTAAATACAAACAGAACAGCAGGGTTACAGCAGTGATGCTCTAACAGATGATTATTCAGATGAAGAAGTCCCAACAAATAATGTGTTGGAATTTTCTTCAGATTCTTAAGACGACCAAGAAACGGAACAAGACTCAGGAGCCAGTTGTTCATGTTCTGAAAATACAGTATTTCCTACCCCTAGATGCATTACTTTAAAAACATTCCATCGAAATCTCACTCAAAATCGACAACGGGTAATGTATTTTGTGTATTAATGAAAAGAAAAACTGTTTCCTTGAACATCTACAAATTAAATTTATGTGAAAAACCTGTTTTTATCTTAAAAAAGTAAATAAATTTTTAAAAGTTAATAACTTTCAAAAATAAATATTTTGTGTTGGATAAAATATTAGTATTCTCTGGTTATTTGGCATTTTTAAGAGTTGAAGAGCTCCATTAAAAAGTCATACTGTCATTTTGTATTATGATAATATTTTAGACCTCTATGTACTGACGGTATTTTTAAGTACCAATTTAAATAATTAGCTCTAATGAATTAAATATTTCTCAAAGTTGAGTATTTTATTTATTTATATCTCTTCATTTTCAATCTAGTGATTAAAAAATTTTTTACGGAATTGATTGCTGTAAAACATTATGCGGTAGATAAAAGGTTAAAGTAATAAAAAAAAACTGTTCCTCTCTCTCTCTCTCTCAACATAAATTTTTATTGCTAATTTTTTCAGATGAAAACCAATTTTATATTTTATTATTTTTTAAGCATACCCATTGTATCTTTTCCTTTTTGTTAATTTATCAATTTTTATAGTTTAAGAGCAGTCAGTAGGGTTAAAACCTTCGAGAAATTAATTTTCAGTTTTTGACATTTCTAAAATTCCTAAATAAGGACCTTTCCAATGATATAACATACTTGCTACTTTATTAATTAGAAGTATGTTGAAATTATTTTTAAAAAATAATCAGCTGATGAGCCACACTAACTTTGACAAATAGAAATGTAAACATTGACTTTTTAAATCTGAGAAGATCTTCCAAAGCCACTAACTGTTTTATTTATTCATACGCAATTAACGGTAAAATGACTGCAAGTGTACTGTTAGGATTGCTTACCTATATTGGAGCAAATACACGTTCATCTTCTTAGCCTTTTTACGCTTTCAATACTTAAAATTTCTGAATTTCAAAAATTTTGAATTTTAAGTTATTCAATATTTCTAGATCAAAATTTTTTTTAAAAAAACGTAGAGTTACGTTTCATGAAAGTAGGAATACTCTCAATCATACTAACCTTTCTTCAAACACTAATAATAGTAATGTGAATCCTCAAGCTGGACATGCACATGACTCAAAGGAGTCATGTGCAAAAGAAAAGAAAATTCCCAATTTAAAAGGGAATTTTTCTTCTTATGAATGAAAGCGTAGGTATTATTAATGCCGTCGTGAATTTGAATATTCTTCCACTTGTTTTTAAGAATGAAGTTCACTGTAAAATGTGTAACAGTGGTTTAGGCATGCAAGTTTTAAAAGGCAAGTCTGGACTGCTATTATGTTTGTCCTGAAATGTTGTGCTTGTCCAAATCGTGTAGAATTCTCTTCTTAAAATATTCATGAATGCACGCAAATTGCGACAATAAATACCAGGTTTGTATATGTTATGCGTTCCATTGGAAGATCGGCAGAAGCTGGGAGAATGTTTTGCGGTATAATGAATCTTCCGTAACCCCCTACAAGGTTTTCTCCTTACGGTAAGCGAATCTTAAACGCTGCAAAACTTGTTTAACCAGGACTCCATTCAAAATGCTGCAAAGGAAGTTATTTGTGAAAATGAAGGTATTAATAATATTGCGGTATCACTAGATGGGACATGGCAGAAGTGCGGTTACACATCATTAAATGGTGCAGTTACTGTGAACAGCATTAAAACAGGTAAGGTGATGAATGTCGATATTCTTTCAAAATATTGTATATGTAAAAAATGGAGACATGAAAACATGGTTTTTGTACTATCAGTGAAGATTCAGGTGTGGATATAAAATAGCTGAAGTATCGGGTATGTCTCACAAACATAAAAATTGCCTTCAGGTCGCTGTTGTAGTAGCTATATTTAGAAATCCTAGGTTTAGAGATCTTTCCTATCCTGATTTGTTGAAAAAAATTTTGCATCGGAAAACAGGAAACCGGAATGAAAGCTTTCATAATGTCATTTGGTCACTTGTTCCCAAAACAGCATTTGAACAGATTGAAAAACTTTCACTTGGTGTTTATGATGCTGTTTGTTCCTTTAATGATGGTAATGTATCTAAATTAAAAAAGCTTCAGAAAATGGGAGTAGAATCTGGAGATTATTTGGTAAGTGCCATGAAAGTTCTCGATAGGGAAAGATTAATGAAAGGAACTATGCTTTTTCTGGATGATAAAACAAAATTAGAAAAGCTAAAAGAAAAAAAAATATTAGAAAGAAGATAATATTAAGAAAAATAAGGTAAAAACCGGCTACATACCATTATCTTTTTGATGGGGTAAAATTTTATACAAAGCTACTGTTTTGTATAAATTATATTTTTTAAATTGTGTGTTCTTTTTCTATAAATCTAGTGTATTCATGAACTGGAAATTTTTATTTTATATTTCATATATATTCTTGTGTATACTGAAGTGGAATTTTTGAAATATTCCTCTGATATTTAGCTACAAAGCATATGTCGCAATTCAGAAAATTAAAATTTTTATTACATTCATTATTGTACTCTGCAAAAATTATATTTTTAAACAGGCTAAAAAAATTTTTTTTAAAAAAATTCAATTCTGTATAAAATAAATGTTTATTTAATGCATACACAAATTTTTAAGCTTTAGTGTTCAATAGTTTCTTAGTAAAAGGTACATAAATATGTCACAAAATGCGTTGCATGAAGATAGTTGTAAACAAAAAAATACATAAATATGTTTTAAAACATAAAATCAGTTTTCTTGTTGTTTTGGAAACCATTTAAGTAATATTTAAAGATATTTTTTAATTCTGATACTTTAAGAAATTAAGTTTACATGTGAATATATGAAACACTAATGAAACTTTTCGAAATATCATATAATTATGTATTACTGTGTTATAAAGATTATATTTTTTAAATTGTCTGTTCTTTTTTCTACAAATATGTTGTATGCATCAACTGGAAATTTTTATTTTATATTTCATATATATTGTGTATAGTGAAGTGAAATTTTTGAGGTATTCCTCAGGCATTTAGCTAAAAACCAGATGTCGTAACACATAAAAAGAAATTTTTTATAAAACTCATTATTCTACTGTGCAAAAATCATATTTTTAAACAGGCTGATCATTTCTTTCAAAAAAATTTCACTACTGTATGTTTTTTTAATGCACAAACAATTTTTTAAGCTTTAGAGTTCAATAGTTTCTTAGTAAAAGGTTCATAAATATATCTCAAAATACAATGACCTTTTTCGTTGCACGAAACTTCTTACATACCCAAAAATACACAAATTTCATGTTTAAAAACATAAAATCAGTTTTCTTGTTGTTGTTTTGGATACCATTTATGTAATATTTTAAGAATCCTTTTAATTCTTATACTTTAAGAAATTGTGTTTACATGTGAATTTATAAAACACTAATGAAACTTTTCGAAATGTCGAATAATGAAGTATTACCTAAGCCATATTTTCATGTATTGACACATTTTCACATGGTATTTATGATGCTTTATAGTCAACTTGAATGACAGTGATGTATGTATCAGAACAGAAAATTCTTCAAAAATTGATACATAATTTCAGAAAAATGATGCAAATGCTATAAAATATCTCGATAGATTTAAAGTGAAAAATGCTATATATGTATTTTCTGAGAAATCTAAGTAAAAGAAATAAGTAAAAAGTCTTAAAATTTATTGACAATAATCTAATATTCAAAAAAATAGTGAAAATACAGATTGTAATTCCTAATTTTTTTGATGAAGTGACATTTTATAATAAAAATGCAAATATCTCAAAACGGTGTTTAGAAAAATGCGTGTACCTTTTTCTCAGAACCTAATCAACGGAAACACTTGCAGTCTTCACTGAATATTACTGATACGTAACTATAAATACTGAAGTGAGCGTTTATTAATATTCCTGTTATATTTTTGTAAAAGCCAGTTATCGTGAAAAAAAAGTGACATTTTTCAAAAAATTCATTGTGATACTCTTACGTTGCATGTTTTTGAAAAAAACTAAACAATATATTCGAAAAAGCTCACTTCAGTATAAATAAAAAAAGTAAGTAATATACATACAGATTTTAAATCTGTATATTTTATAATTTCTGAGGAAAAAAAGTACATAATAGTGCTCAATTTAACATTGTCGGTAAACAAAGTGCGAAAAAAATTTAATCAGCAATACAGGCTGCATGATTTTTAGGGATTCATGCAATACTGATGACTGTTGTTTTTCTCTTGCTCCTTTTCTTCTTGATGCAATAGTAGAAGATGGTCACTATAATTTCAAACAAATTCATAACAGCAACCATAGATACACCCATCCACATACCAAGAAAACCTCCAATATTACCCATAACTTCTATGATCTAAGAAAAATACAACAATAACAAAAAATATTAAACATTTATATTAGAAAGTTCTACTAACATTGTGCACAAAGAGTATGCCAAAAGAACATTGATTGTGAACTTTAAAAGTCTTGTCTTGTTGTTGGTATTCATTTTTTCTACAATATGGCTGATGAATTATAATTACCAGTAATATATTTATATAGTTACAAATAGCTGAAATGAGACAAAGTAATACCTCGCTATAATTAATAATTAATATGATTTTTTCTTCGACAAGAACTAGTAACAATATGAAGAGCAAAGATGGGAGGGTGGATGTTCATGCTTTCAGTTAGTACAAAAAAAAAAGATACGACTAAAGATAATCTCCTAAGACAGTATTAAAAGATCTCTAAAGTATGTTTATTTCGACTTTTTAAACGTTAAAATGATTTGTGTTTTGTTGTTATATACGCTCATCAACTTACAAAGCGACGTAATAAGAAAATGTTTTCAGAATGGGAAGAAGTGCGTACACGCTTACTTTACGATGGAATATGCAAAATGAGTAAATTTTGTCGCCCAATAACTGATTAACAAACACCATATCATAGCAACACTGGAATGGTGTATAAACCAGAGGCATTCCAATGCTAAAGCATAACTTCTAACGATTGTGATTCCGTTGACCTACGTGAACTGTGCAAATGCCTTGTTGATGGTTTCGGGAATAACATGAGTGTTGTCAGTATACGAGATAGGAAGTTCTACAGGACGCAGGATCCTCAAAATGAGGATCTCTCAACATTTGAGTCGAAACGATTTTATTAATTCACGATTTTGGCAAATGAACCTTGGCGAAACTCAATGTCAACACAGAAGCAGTCAACAAAATACAAGTACAGAGGATTTTCC
>BMAO01025626.1:0-20228 GCA_019973975.1 Trichonephila clavata | reverse complement strand
AAAATTATTAAATAAATAAAAATGTTCCTACAAAAAAAAAAAAAAAATGAAAGAGCTATTGGCGATGGACAACGCAATTTTGAACCACAGTCAAGTGACGAGAACAACCTTTCTAAATTCCCATAGGTGAGCCTTGACGGATTTAACGCGTTCATCATCTCTTCGACACGTTAGTCTTCCGTGGCACTTGGGCTCGAACTCCAGGTGCACGGCCAGGAGTCCATTATCTTGACCACTAGGCTACCGCGGCCTCTGTTGGTCATATGTATATATACACTCATGTCCATAAATTAAGGATAATTCAGAATCACACAGAATTGAACTCTAAAATAAAAATTTCACCTGTAGAATTATCACACACATCTTGAAGAAGAATATGCAAATTACAGGAAACCACCAGATGGCGCTGATAGTACGTCCACAATGACGAGAGTGTAAGAGAGGGGTATATAAGGAATGGTGGCAAGGAAGTAAAATTGTTCACAAGCGCTTTTAAAAGCCTTTCAGTGCAATAACCGCATAGTTATGGCACAAAGGAAGCATTTGGATGATTTTTTACGTGGTAGAATTATCGGAGGACTGGAATGTGGACGTACCCAGCTGGAAAGAATCCGTGGAACTTGGAATCGCCCAGAGTGTCAACTCCAGGCTTTCGCAACGATTCCAAGATGATGATAGTGGGAGTAGATGTTACAGCACAGTCGCCCCCGAGTTACAACGCCGAATGAGGACAGGTATTTGGCAGTTACTGCCAAAAGAAACAGACGGAGCACAGCATCAGACCTATCTCGTCAGCTCTCTTCAGCTACCGGTACGACAGTTTCAAGCAGACCGTGTACAGACGCTTGGGGCACAATGGTCTATATGCTCGTAGGCCTGTCAGATGTGTTCCCTTACCGCAACTCACTGTCGCCTGTGATGAACCTGGAGTAGAGAGCATGCATTGTGGACACGCAACTGTGGTCTTGTGTGATGTTTTCCGACGAGTCTAGGTTTAGTTTGCAGTCTGATTCTCGCCGGACTTTCATATGGAGAGCGCCAGATACCCGTTACCACCCAGAGAAACACCGTTACGGTGGTGCAGGATGGCTCGTTTGGGGAGGAATTATTCTTGGTTCCAGAACTGACCTGCATGTTCAGAGTGTAACGATGACAGGCACATCTATCGGATGTCATTCTGGAACAACACGTACGTTTGTTTCGGGTTGCCATGGTGCTGAATTTCTGTTTATGCATGACAACGCCCGTCTTCACCATGCAAACATTGTAGACGAATGCCTTCAATCGGAGGATATCACCCGTATGGTTTGGCCAGCATACTCACCGGACTTGAATCCAATAGAGCATGTGTGGGATATGCTTGGCCGACGAATTGCAGCCCGTCAACCCCGTCCCACCTGTCTACCGGAACTTCGGAGGGCATTGTTTGATGAGTGGTGTAATATTCCCCAAGATTCAGATTGATAATTTGATACTCAGCATGCGTAGGCGTTGTAAGGCCTGTATTGCATCGTCCGGGAGACATACTGCGTATTAATCCATCATACTAACCATGTTATATCGTTTTTTGTAAATAGGTTCTTTTTTGAAATTTGCTCCAGGGAGTAAAATAGTAATTTTTATTAAGTATGTCAAACATATAGCACCTTTTGTTTAATAAATAGACTTTACAAATAAGTCAAATTTGTTTTGCTTCTGTCTCTTTCTTTGCCTCACTTCATTATCCTTAATTTATGGACATGAGTGTAGATACATGTAAAATTTTCATATTTTTAGTGCAGTGATTCCGAAAGGGATCTATGATAACATGCAGGGGGTCCACGTCAGCGAAAAAATAATTGGGGATCCATAGAGTTGCAAATGGCGGTCTACGATAGTGACTCTTATTAAACCAAATCATTTAAAAGAAAATTTAATCAAGTGGAAACTATATTTACCTGTTTTACAGATTTATTTACAAAATTTAATGAAGTTTAATTTGCAGTTAAGAGAACCATAGTTTCGGCGTTTCTTGCCATAATTAAGCTAAGGAGTATAATATTAAACGTCCCGAATTTTCCTAGTTTCTCAATTTGTCACACCAAATCTGCCAGCAAAAGGACGTTTTAACCTACGTTCAACATTTAAATGGCCTTTATTCAGATTTTGAAACTAGGTCTGAGAATGCTTTGACTATATATGGTAATATATTACAGTAGACAATTAATTAATATTGTCACTTTCAAAGAAAAACAAATGTCATATTACAAGAGGAAACTGATCGAAATAGCCTCTAAGAAGATTTTAAAATAAAATTTAGAAACAGATATCAGTAATTTTAGAAGCACCAGATTCATCTCTCCTATTAAAAGCATTTGTTTGTTGCTCAGTTTTTTTATGTAACAATTATTTTAAGTATTAATTAAACTTTAATTTAATTAACATGTGTGTCTTAGGTTTAAAACATTATACTTCACTACAGTGAGAAATTTAAATATTTTAAAGTAAGTATAGCTCTATACCAGCTGTCAAAAAGACATTTAAGTTGATCAATTTTCAAAAATTCATTATTAGGTAAGTAGGGGTCTACCCAAACCATAAAAACATGGCAAGGGGTCTATGAGACAAAAAAGTTTGGGAACTTCTGTTTTAGTGCTTTAAAAAATACTATGGTTATCAAACCACTCAGAGAATGCTTACGACGTTCGGGTGACTTTTTATTATTATTATTATTATTTAATAAGAAGTAGGAGGAACATTTTCATTTTTATTATAAAATAATAGGGATAATTTATTTTTTAATGCCTTACCATTGCTATCTTTGTTATAAAAAATAATGATAAATTATTAGTTTAAGATTAAACGAAAACCAAGTTTTGTAAACGTTGCTCTAAAGTATAAAATACAAGTAAAACACAACAAATTTACTTTAGTATTTTTTTTTGCAAAATTTGGAAGAGATTATGTACACTAATGAAACAAATTTAGAAAATTTGCATATTTAATCGAATTGCAAGAAAAGAACTGAACTGAATGAAAAACCACTGCTTCAATGCAAATCTTGTACAGCAAATACGTAAGCGTACACGTGTGCTTAGGCGGAGCCAGCAGAAAAACAGGATTTATAAGCGCGTGTAAGTTAAGCCGTATTTCGTTCCGCAGCACATCTTGGCGAATTTCTTGATGTTATTTTGATGCAAACGGTTCAATTCAAATTGTAACAGTAAAAATGGGTAATCACCAACATTTAGATGATGGAATGATGTGGTGACTAGAAGCAGGCCAATGTCAAATCCAGATTTGTAGAGAGTTCTATTTAACGCCCAGCGTCGTGTGTAACTTATGGAAACAGTGCCAGGATACCGAACTCATCGAGAGAAAGCCTGGGAAAGGTCGTCCAAGAGTCACGACGGCCAGAGAAGATCACCATTTGTCGATTATAGCGAGGCGTAACAGAGAGGCTACAGCTTCTAAGCTCTCTCGTTACTTGTATGCAGCCAAAACAACCCGTGTATCAAGGGTGACTGTTTCAAAAAGACTTCATGAGAAAGGGCTGTTTGCCAGAAGATCTACTGTTTGCGCCCGCTCACGTCTACGAACAGGTCCATTTAGCATGGTACATACAGTTAGAGATTGGAGTATGGATCAATAAGCGACCGTTCTGTTCACCGACGAGTCCCGTTTCAGCATAAACACAGATTCTCGCCGTACGTTCATATGGAGAGAACCAGGGACCCACTACCTACCCTCCAATGTCCGAGAAATCGACAATAATGGTGGAGAAAGTTTAATGGTCTGGGCAGGCATCATGTTGGATGGCCGTACACCTCGCCATGTCTTTGAAAGAAGCTCTGGGACTGGTGTGAGGTATAGGAATGAGGTATTGGAGCCCTATGTTCGCCTTTTCAGGGGTGCCTGTGGCCCCGAGTTCCTTTTATTGAAAGATAGTGAGAGGCCACATAGAGCTCTTCTGGTCGATGAATTTCTAGAGTGAGGATATTCGTCGTATGGATTGGCAAGCCCGGTCCCAAGACCTCAACCCTATAGAGCATGTCTGGGATGCACTGGAGAGGGCAATTGCAACTCGCAACCCTCCCCCTCCGAAAACCATACAGGAAATGAAAACTGTGTTGCTGAATAAGTGGGACCAATTACCACAAGAACTGATAAACTGCCTTATTTCAAGTATGGCATCATGCTGCGAGGCCTGTATAACTGTAAGAGGGGGCCATACACCCTATTAACCAATTTTTTAAATTTATTCTGCAACCGCTGTTTTATACCTTCCAACTCCAACTAGTGTTACGCTCGATCGTTCGGGTGTATTGCAATTGTTGAATGTTTATTTGTTTTGTATGGTATCAATGTATGTACATATCAAATTTCATTAAAATTGGTTCAGTAGTAATAGAGATAATCGATCAAGTCTGCAAATTCTCTTAATTTCTTACATCAGTGTACAATGAATATATTGTTGTTGTTGTTACTAATGCCACCTGTCTGATGATGTCAGATTGAGGCCCGCGAAATTTTTCGCGGCATAGCGCTAGATGTACGCCTGTCGTTAGCCTTAGCTTTGAGCACCATGCAGGTGACAGAACGATTTTTCTCGGCTCCACCCCAATTTTGAGGGAGAATACCCTGGGAGTGTTCAGGGACTCCCACCTCCTTCCACCAACCTCACGAGAGGACTTGCGGCTCGACGGCTATTTAAAGTACCCCTATGCCGCAAAGGGACTATACATTTACAAACATCCATGTCTTCTCCGGGATTCGAACTCAGGCCATATGGCATAGCAGTCAGCGTCGCTAGCCACTATATCGGATAGGCGACCCAATAAATATGTAAAAAGAGCTGTACTTCATTACGGGTACTATCTTTTTCATTTTTTGAAACATTAGTTTTTGGTTTTGAAATCCACAAAAACAATAAAATTTTGAAATAAGTGTTTGAATAATAGTTATGAGTATCAAAAATATTTTACTATTAAAAAAATAGTGAAATTTAGTTTGTTTAAATAAAATACTTCTAGGAATTGAATTTAGTAAACATCACACACAAAGGATGAAAAGATCCACTCTTAAGACATTAAACGATTGCTGAACGAAAACATTCTTATTTTCTTTGCATTGTGAAAAATTATCAGACATCTCTTAAGCTTAATAATGAAATGTAAGTACGGTCGGACCTCCATTGAACGAAGTCACTAAATCCCGAAAAAAAGTTCATTAAATCAGCGTTTCTCAAACTGTGCCCCCCCCCTACCAAAGGGTACTGACGACTTTATAAGGGGGCGCGAGCATATTAAAAAGCCAAAAAGAAAAATGATTAAAAAAATTATTAATTTAATGAAAGTAAACAAAAAAAATACATTCTGACATAATAAAAAATAAAATACACATTTACACTGATATAATACACTGAAAAAAGGTATCATTACTACACAATGTTTTTTATAATTAATATAACAATATTAAGTTAAGAACAAGTTTAATAATTACTATTGACCCCATAGGATTGTTATACATAAAATTAAATACAAAAATTAACCCTTGTCTTGACAATTCGTACGGTTTATAATTATTCCCTTAAATGCCGACTAAAAGTTAAGCGATTCGCTCCCCCACGCCAACCGTTTTCCATATAGGCAAGTGTTTGTGATGTATTGGAGGGGGGAGGGGAAAGAAAAGGAATAAATAAGCAAAAAATCTGAATTAAGTAAATTCTTCTCAAGGTCCTTTTTTCGCACTCCAAAGACTTCGGAATAATTTTATGGATGTAGTGCACAGAAAAGATCGTACTTTAAAAAGACGTATATATCTGTCCGGGGCAATCAACACTTTCGCTGAGCGAGACGTATATATATGTCTGGGGCAATCAACACTTTGGCTGAGCGAGATGTTTAAATACACCGGTGGCACATAAGAGGTTAAATTCGTATAGTAGCTTTAGAGTCAAAGTATAGTATTATTGAAATCAATACATTGTTATTGTATGGGGGGGGGCGTGATGAAAATTATGATTAAATATTGGGTCGCAAATATTATAACTTTGAGAAGCACTGCATAAAAAGGAAAATTCGTAGAGATTCGTTTTTTAATATACTTTAAAAGTCACATAAAATGTTTTTTTTTTTCAAATCATGAACACTATATATTATTTAAAAAAGTAATTATTCACAATTTTTTTGAAAATTAATATCTATTCATTTTAAATATCCTACCCATCATTAAGAAATTTGCAAGGAAAGAGGAAGAAGGAAAAAAGACATTTTCCAGGAACACACACATTGTATTTTCAATTTAAAAAATTTATTAGTTTTAATATAAGATTAATTTTTAAAAAACTTTTTCTAATTTTAAGCCTACAGTAATTTTAAGTGCGCATTATTTTATAACCAGTAGTTTTAAAAATACACTATCACATGCGTCCTTAAATTTAATTACCGATAAAATCTGTTAATTTTACTTGAGTTTTTTTGTTTGAGTTAGGCACTTGGTAAAACCAGTCCAAGGTCATTGATCACCATAAAATGGGCTAAAAAAGAGAATAATTTAAAAAAATGTCCTGAAATATTTTTAAGACAGAGAGGGGGGGGGGGAGAATTACAGCAGAAAAAAAAATTTTAAATGGAAAATGCACTTCACTACTTGGAAGTTATTTTACAAAGAAAATAGTAAAATGTTCTTGGCTCCAGAAAAAAGTTCGCAAAATAGAGAAATTCGTTAAATTGATGTTCGCTATATAGAGGTTCGACTGTATAATTACGATAAAAAATATTTATTACAAGCAAAACAACAACTGAAAAGTTCCAACAGAAGGGACTGATAGCAGAACAACTCAATTGACTGTACAAACCCTGTTTAGTTATTACAGAACATAATGCGGTTACACACTCTAAAAGCATGTGGTTAACCCTCTCATAAAAAAGCTCTCTCCCTCCCAAACCCCTCTGTGACCCCTCAGGTGTTGAACATTTCAATGGAGCACTCGATCTCTGTCGAGATCATAATCTCTTATCTTTTCAAGTTGGGTGGTAAGCTTTCGTCTCATAGTTTGCCCTTTTTGTTATGATTTGAAATGTAAAATTTCCATGTGAAAGATGAGTTAAAAAATCTTTTCGTCGGGGGGGGGGGAGGTGTCTGAGTGTAGATGAGATGTCTAGAGAATTGGGGGGGGGGAGTTGTCGGGGGAGTAGGTGAAGTAACAGGGGGTTCAGAATGGCTCGGAGGAAGGCAAAATCTTCGGAGGGTAGGAGAGCAAGCTTTCCTATTGGCCGGGCAACTCGACTCCCATTGGGAGGTCTAGTGTACTCGGAGGCGTGTTGAAGAGTTTGGGGTTTTGCTGTGAGGTCCCCTCAATGACCCGCACTTTCCGCAGGGGGATAATAGATTTAGAAAACTCTGGAATCAAACCAGATACCCACCATACAAACGTGAAGGAAATGCTCTCATTAGACAGATCAGGATAGAAATCGACCAACATAAAAACAGGACCTGGAAAAATTTCTTATCTACTTTAAATCCTCAGGACAATTCCCTCTACAATTTGCATAAAAAGATTACAAAAAAAAGCTACGGCCCTCTCCATGGTTCGAGTGGGCTGGTTTATTCAGATTTCGATAAGGCGGAGGCTTTCAAAGAGACACTTGAAGTCACTTTTCAGGAAAATGCAGAACCCTACAGTGACGACAAGATCGAAGAAGTCGAAAACTTAGATTTTAACTATTTCGACAACTTCACAACAGACACTCCACCTCCCCTCACTTCCCCTTCTGAAGTCCGAGGCATTATTAAGAAACTGCAGAATAGAAAAGCTGCTGGTCCAGATCAAATTCCTAATATTGCTCTTAAATACTTAACTTTAAATACTATTACACATTTAACTAAGATTTACAATCAATGCCTCATTAAAAATCACTTTCCTACTCCGTAGAAGCAAGCAAATGTAGTCATGCTGCAGAAACCAGGGCAAAATCACACGTTTCCACAAGGCTACAGACCAATTAGTTTATTAAACGCCACTGCTAAGATTTTCGAAAGAATAATTTTAACGAGAATACAAACGCACTGAAAAGCCATAGATTGCATTCCCCCGGTACAACACGGATTCCGGGAGGGCCATTCCACGCTACACCAACTGTTACGTGTTGCAAATATTATTAATGAAGGATTCGATAGCAAACTATACACTGTTGGTGTCTTCCTTGATGTCAAGAGGGCATTCGACAAGATGTGGCATGATGGCCTCACATACAAGTTAATCAAACTCAACTTCCCTGGGTATCTAGTTAAAATTATACATAATTATTTACAAAACAGAACCTTTCGGGTTCGTGTAAATAATGCATACTCAAATTACGGTGCTTGCCAAAGCGGCACTCCCCAGGGTAGTACCCTTTCACCATGTTTGTACAACATCTACACTCATGACTTTCCACACCACCCACAGTTAGTACCTGCCTGTTCGCGGAAGACTCCGCGGTGTTAGCACAGGGTTCCCAACTCAAATACTCATTAAACGCTATACAAAATTTCCTAGATACTTTAGAAAATTGGCTTACAGACTGGAGAATTGCAATTAATGTTGATAAATCTCAAGCAATAATTTTTCGGAAATGGGTGGGGGGGGGTCATCGACCCTCCCTTCCAACTCACACTTTTTGAGGACAACATCCAGTGGGTTCCAGTGGTCAAGTACCTGGACTTACACTTAGATAGCAGACTAACTTTCAGAAAACACATTGACTATCTCGCAGAAAAGTTCTGGGGAAGAATTCATTTAGCTATCTCCCTCGTTGGGAGAAAGGCTCCTCACTCTCTCGCCCAGCACCATTAAAGGTGGTCGCTCGGCCTGCCGTCCTTCATCCCCCCCCCCCCGTCTCCGGCGGGTTGTTGATTTTTTACTACGCTCTCCAAGGATTTACTTTCTTCTCACACTGAGTATAAGCGCTTTGCGCTGGGACTCGACAATTTTAATTTTCGTTTCGCAGGGGGACAGTCCATTAGAACCTCTCTTTGGGGGTGGGCAAAGCGTTGGGAGGCGGGAAAAACCATGGTTTCCTCGGAAACGTATCCACTTGTTGATTCTAAGGCTAGTATTCCATTTAAAATTGGGTTTTCAGGAAAATCAGAATTAGAGCTTTTACGACACGATTACTAGACAAAAATATAGACTGTAAAATATGTATTTATGAAAAAAAAACCAATAATTATGCCTCACATTAAAAAAAGAATGAATGAAAAGGTATTCAAAAAAAATAAAGACATGTTTATGTTACTTTCAAAATGACTGCCGAAGAACATGGCTATTCCCGTCTTTTTCACTGTTGAAATAAATATTGATGCTCCCTCTGAGTAGAGGATTGCCATTCTTATCTCTTGTAAATCTTAAAAATAGTGAGAGAGTAAATCATTGTATAGGAAAGATGTTGCTGATTTTTAGAAATACTGAAATTTTGAATTTGCCAACTCAGGTGTCGACCCCGTCACTTGATAGTGGTTCAAAATCTCGAGTTCCATCGCCAATAGCCCTCAGGTGGTTTTACAGTGTTACGTTAATAAACACTCCCCCCCCCCTATTTATGATACATTTATATGAATTCTAAAATACAATATCAGATGAAAAAAAATTAAATAGTTAAAAATAATTAAATATAAAATAACAAAATAAAATTAAATATTCTAAAAAATTTTTTCTTCTGGACATTTTTGTGCTTGTCTTTAGCTATGTTTTATGATTTTTCCACCAGAAACCCTAGAAATGAAATTTTTAAGATCTACCGTTGTCAATTTTTCCACAGCTTGCATTCCAAATTTAAATTCCATTGCTTTTATATTTATACACAGTATATATGTTACCGGCAAAGTATGAAATCGGGCATTCTATAGAATGCCTAGGCATTCTATACAATGCCTAAATCTAGCCGGCAATGTATGAAATGATTCCTATTTCACACATTGCCTAGGCATTCTATAGAATGCCTAATGAGAAACCGGCAAAGTATGAAATACATCTCAGATTCGTTTTGAATATTGTCATTTCGCAAGACATAAAACTTTTAACATGTGTCTCAGGCTCAGAATTTGTTAGTTATACATTGCTGTTTGTTCGGAAATGTCAAAATGCTCCATTTTACTTAAACTTGTTCAACAAAAAATTGGTTTTTCCTGTGCTGCCTGAAAATGGAGGAGCAAGCTATAGTGTTGGAGAAGGTGTCACGATCTACAGCAGGGGTCGGCAATCTGTGTCACATGTGGCACGCGGTACAATTCTCAGAGGCACTTTGCACTGCTCAAAAAATTTGTAAATTTTTCAATTGTTTGATTTTCAATATTCGTATAGTGTCCGGTTTCATATACTGCATGGATCGCTTTCGGTTATCCGAACAACCCCGCATCCGAACGGTGTCCGGGCCCAATTGATTCGAAAAAACGATGTTCTACTGCAAATTATAAAATCAAAACAATTTAAAATATAAATAATCAACGTCACACCCTCAGTGGGCCACCGTAAAATTATCAAACGTTGACCGGTCCAGAAGATAAAAATGTTGGGAAGAACTGTTATACAGAATTACGTCACGGATTCTTTTTTCCCCCAATGGGGCTACAGATTGTTATTTTTACCATTTTCAGACCTAATACATTCCCCAGGGACTGCTATCGCTTTTTACTGTGGCACCATGTAGGCGATACCGATTGCCGCCGATAATTTTGACTCCCAGTTTTCATCCCAGAGGGAGGTACCTGAGCTCTGAACTTGTTCTAATTTGCCAAAAGCAAAATTAAATTCCGAATTCTGGGGATGTGATAGAATTCTGAAAGAACTTTTAAACAAATACAAAAATGTTACATGTTATAATATTGAACTTGTACATCCACCTTTGTGAACCTTGCCAGAAAAAAACAGAAAATTATTTAAAAAAAGGTATTGTAGTAAAAACTTTGATTTTGTTTCCGAGTGCCAATATATTGGCAATTGTAATGAGTGGGAAATAGGATGGTGTCTATCGACTTAGAACTTCTGAAGGAATTCGAATACAAGTATATGCGAAATCACAATTTAGCAATATTTTTTTTCAATAGCAATCTCATTTTGTCAGAATAACATTTGTACATTTAGGAATGTAAGTCATTGATATAATATCCTCATCATGACCTTTTTTCATACTTTGCCTAAACAGATTTGGGCATTCTATAGAATGCCTAGGCGTTCTATACAATGCCTAGGCAAAGTATGTAATAAATCTCTTATTTCATACTTTGCCTAAAAACGCCCGGCATTGTATAGAATGCCTAGGCATTCTATAGAATGCCCGCATTTCATACTTTGCCGGTAACATATACAATGCATTCGTAAAGTAACGGATAAATTCAATAAAAATTAAAATGATTCTAATTAAAACGAAAACTAATTTTTACTACAAAATTAGAAAGGATACATTTTTTTTTACGTCTAGATAAATATGTACTACAGAAGGAATTTGAAAGGAAAATGATTGGAAAAAGTTTTAATTGTTATATTTTTTGTTTTGGGAGTAAAACAGATTCAAAACAAATTTGTGAACCAATAACTTAAAAATCGATAAGTCCAAGCATTGACTTCAAATAAGAAACATAAAGATGTACATTTCAAGTTTCTTCGCATAAAAAGAAAGAAAAAAGGTGAACGTTAACGGTGAATATACCGAAAAAAATGCAGATTCAAAAAAAGTGAGCTTAAAACTCCGGAACATACGCGGTATCGTTTTTTATAAAGAAAATTCTTTTCAGAATTAACCAATAAGATTTCACGTTTTTCCATTTGTTGAGGAGTGATATCAATTGTGAATTGATCAACCGCAGCTTTTCATTCAATCACCTGGTACCTCCATTTTGCGTAACATTGAAGAAAGCATCAAGTTGAAAGGGGAAACCGCTTGTTTACCATTGGTGTATTTTAAGAGAATATTATTCGGGGTTGTCTGATTTGGCGCTTTAGCGTTTTTTTATGCCTTTGAAATCTATTAAAATGAAAAAGTTATACGTCCACTTTTTCATTTGGAACTGATTGGAATTTGATTTTCATTTACACAGTCTTGAGTATAACTGTTATGTTTCTAATCTTCGTTGAAAAATAATACACAATTCTAATTTTTTCCTTTTACCTAAATAATAGTCTTCACGTATTTTTTTATTTTGTAGAAGGAACGTTTTTTTCCCATTTGAACTAAGAGTAAATAAAGAGTTAAATTACAAATAAAATAAAAATTTACTCTGCAAGTGTCTAATTGTTTTTTATTTTTATTGATACTTTAAAAAATTATTTCTGTATTCTTTATCCAAATTACAAAGAATTTTTTTATCCTATGCCCGTTTTTGGCATCTCTGCCATTAGTCAATTAAAAGAAATAATCATAAGTAAATAAATACTTTACTATAAATATTATTTTTATTGATAACTATCTTGAGTATTTTAAAAATGAATGTTGTGCTTGTATTAGATTAATTATTTATATATATAGTATATATTAAAATGTTATTATTAATAAAGTCCTTTTTATGTAATTAGTGAGTGAGAGTTATATTAATGTAGCACTATAAAGCTGTACGAGGCTATTGGAAGGCCAGTTTTTGACTTCCATGGCACCTTAGGCACTTCAAATTGCTACACCCTCCACTATTTCCAGAGCACCCTCCCCTGTCCTTCAGTTCTAATATAGCCAGTTTTAGAGTTAGGGAGATATTTTTTTAAAATTTTTGCACTTTTTTTGCGTTTTTTATTTCTTGCGCTCCCAAATTTTTGTGCCTTAGGCACGTGCCGAAGCGAAAAAGCGGCCTGGCTATTGGTGATGGACCATGTTATTTTGAAACCATGGTCAAGTAAAGAGGACGACACTTGATCTGGCACTCCCTCCTCTCCTGACTTTCCACACCAAACCAACGGGAGGATGATTGAGCTCCAACATATTTAATATGCATCGGCCCTCTCTGTACGGCGAGTCAACGAAGACTTACTAAAATGTTTCTTAATATATATGCTTATAATTTTTTAAATTATGATTATATTTTGAACATTTTGTACTTCTTTGGAACCTTATTCCTTTATAAATAATGTGAAAAATATTGAGAGCTAATGAAAAACATGTACAAAAGATGTTTATGTCTTTATTTTTTATTTCCATGATTTTAAAAGCCTTAGCATGTTAAATATTGTACACAAACGAAAGCAAAATCAAATACCAATTTATAAGTAAAATACATCAAAATCTAAGAACTGCATATGTGCATTTGTTTAAATAAGTATCTTAAAATATTTTAATAATGAAAGTGTTGAATTCACACACATGGTAATATATATATATATCGCCAAAAACAAATTATAAGAAATGGGAGAGTTTTTCTATTCTTGCGAATTAGATTTTTAATTATCCGAGTTATCAAAATGAGATTTAGTATTTGTGTTTTGAAGAGAATCCATTTGAAGTTTTAATTTCCTTCATAATAATATCATAAAAAGAACGCACAACTTTTAAATCTTGACCAAATCCATTTGCTCTTCAATAAATAATTCACAACTAGAATTTTTGCATGAATTGCACAATTCTCTTGAAATCATTTGTTACTGCACATATGTCAGTCTCATTGATGCGCAGTTGAAAAATAATTAATTCATTTTTATCAGGCTCTTTTCTAGCAGATAATCTGAAATGTGGGCGAGGTAGTTGCTGTCCAGCATCCCCCTCAGGGGGCTCACCTTCTTTAGGTGAGTACGGTTCACAATCCGAGTGCCCTAGTGATCTTTTCCTTTTCCCACGGGGTTTACTGTCTTTGGTAAACAAGGCTTCACGAACCCGGGGTACCTGTAGTTGATCCTTTTCTATTTTCGACCCTCTTTTCTTGTCATTCAATTCATTCTTTCTTTCTCTTCCCGTCTAGACCACAGATATTAAACAAATGTTTGGCCAGTATAGCCGAAATCGGCTCTTGCGCCAATAAACCCCAAAATCACTCACTCACTCACTGTCCCAGCCTCAGTTAAATATCTGGAGATCGCATTTTTCATATCATCCAAATTTTGAAATTTTTTTGTTTGTTAAGAAGTGTTGCATTGAACGAATAGATGAAAATCCGTAGCGCAATGCCAGGCGAGTATGGTGGGTGGGCAATACCTCCCACCCCAATCAATTCATTTTTTTCCAGTGTTTTCTTGCGCAGTGAGGTCTTGCATTATCGTGTTGCAAAATAACGCCTTTTCTATTGATAATCGCTGGATACTTTTCAATTAATGATTGATTTAGTCGATCTAATTGTTCACAATAAAGGCCTGCATTAACAGTTCTACAGGTTTAAGCACTTCAAAATGGACGAATTCCACGAATACCCTACCATACACACAAAAGCGCCTTTTTTTTTGTATGTAAATTGGCTTAGCAATCCTTCGTGGTGGTTCATTCGGAGAGAGCCATTGTCTTTTGAGTTTTGGATTATCATACAGGACCCATTTTCATCTGTAGTGATCAAGCGATGGAAAAAAAAGGTTTCTGTATTGTACCGTTGAAGCACTAAGTTGCATGTCGTAGATCGGTTAGCTCTGTTTTCTTCAGACAGATTTATGCGGAACCCAAAACACCTGCTCTGTTTGTTTTACCAATTTGTTGCAAATGTTCTTGGATGGTCAACCAAGGTTGGTTAAGACAGTTCCTCGATTGTCTGACACACGGATTTGCTTCCACTTGCGCCTTAATAATGTCATTGTCTAAATTGTTGTTCTTCCTGATCGATGTGAGCCAGTATCGAAATTACCGGATCTGAACTTAGAAAACCACCTTTGGCATTTACGAATCATTTAAGGCACTTGGGTAAACATCGCAAATGTTTTTGGTAGCAACTGTTGCATTACTACCCTTGTGAAACTCCAAAAGCATGCAATGGCGAATATGAAGCTCTTCTGGTATTTGGTTACCATTTCACTCAAAAATGGGGATAGAAAATTTAAGGTTTAGGTTTTCACAACTAAACAAATCATTTTAACTTTGAAATGTCTCTGCATGACTGTTCAACTACACAATGAACTCATAAACGGTTAAAGCAGCATTGACATGCGCAAAAGCGACATTACTTTTCGGTCCCTCTAATATTTAATAAAAAGTAACTAAAATATTTTTTTTTGTTCATCTTAGTAGGAATTGACTTAATTTTAATTTATATATTACTTGTTTCTGGCATAAAATGTTTCGCCCCCCCCCTATACCGTAATATTAAATAAACTATGCACGTTGTGGTGACCGTTGTGGTGACCATCCCTTACATTAATACCTTCCTGTCTATCTGAAAACCTAGCTAGATGTGTAGGAGGAACTAAATGATCCAAAGACATTATTCCAATTCAAACTGATTGGAATAATGATTCTTATTGATTCTTTTATTGATTCTTACCAGATATTAAGAACAGACACAACACAATTCTAATTAAGGTATATAACTATGGTAGAGTGTAGAGGTGAGATATATACAAGCGGGGATAATATTGCAGTACCTCAACTGAATCTAAGATAGCTTAAACGCGCACATTTACAACTACGCCGCACACTAATAATCAGATTTTACTTAATCAAATTTACGGTACTTTGTTTCTTAATGCTGCAGATCCTTCAAGGCGAATTTCAGGCACGCTATTTAGCTGGATGAATTGACGAAGACTCCACGCTCCGTAATATATAATTTCAATGCTTTTCAATCTTCGAATCCACTTCTCTTTGCGCACATCAAATGAATCAACCTCGCTTAGCTTGTCAAAAACTACGTGTCGACTTCTCACTCTCTTCAATTTACTTAACTTGACTTCTCACTTCGCTCTTCTTCACTCGCGAAAACCGAATTTATATAATATTCCTTATTTACATAAATCACGTTTGGTTTCTCGATGAAGGTTGGTTGAAATATATATATATATTTAAAGGGAAAAATAAGGCATCAGTATAAGCTCGTATAGATCCATCACAACGTGTTAAAATGGGGAAAAAAAGTATTCATGGACTATTTTGAAATTTTAGAAAAGTTATATTGTTAACATATGTATGAAATAGAATATTGCAAATTTTCATGAAAATTGAGGCATTTTTCTGTCTGAAAATATGTTCCGCTATTACTTCAGGCTTTCGTATTTTTGCTGAAGTTCGTTTTCGCCAAATGTACAAGAGCTTGAACTAAGCGCGGAAAAATTTTCTGGCAGAAAAATGCCTCAATTTTCATGAAAATATGTGTATTATTGTAGCTCATACATTTGTTTATAATGTAGAGTTTTTAGAATTTCAAAATATTCCATAAATAATTAATTTTTCCTTTTAACATGTAAATGGATATTCCATTTAGCATTACGATATAGGAGAAAAATACAAAACACATTTTATAAAAGAAAAAAATGTATTAACTCGGATAAAACGAATAATATGGTAAAATAAGTGATTCTCTACAGCAAGGGTGACGAATCTCTATTGATTATCGTGCGATTTATTCTAAAGAAATGCTTAATGAGATAGAGACGTGCCATCAAATAATTATGACTTGTGGTTATTGGAAAGTAATTAAGCTAAATTCTAACAACTCAAAACTATCTATTTACTATGAAAAATACATTTTGCAATGTAAATGCTTTAGTTATACGTGTAATTCAAATTAAAGTAACATTAGTGTGTCTTTTGTTGTTACAAATTAGATGACAAATAATTTATATTAGGATTGTAAGATGTATTATTTTTAGCAGAATGCATTCTGAATCGGAATCATCTGACAAAATAGTTTCTAAGCGAATCTTTAATGCTATTCATCTCTGAAAATAATGACTCCCAGTCATAGGTAGATAGAAATATGGTTAAAATAGCACACGAGACACACAATTCAAACAGTTAAATGCGTCTGGAATCGAATTTCGTGTTTCCAAAGTTTCGTTCCAAGCATTTTTACTTTTAGTGTTAATTAATTTTTCTGTTTCAATCATTTCTAACTTTTTCCTTGTTCCAACAAATTTTGAATCCATATTGAACTAGACTGGAAATTAACTAGTAACGTTTCAACTTCTTCAGTTTATCAACCAATCGATTTGGGACAAGTTAATTTATGAAATGAAGTCCCATCAGGATACATAATAAACTTGAGCATTTCCATAATGCTTTGAACTAAGATAATCTCACTGAAAATTCCTTGATTGAAGAATCCACTTCGGAAATAAATTTTTGAATATAACTTTTTCTTCGTCTGTTTTCGCTAGTACACTAAATCTTTGATATATTTTTTCAAATTTAGGAGATACTTGTAGTTTCTTGTAATAATATCGTTTCTGAAAACAATCAGTTTAGCGTCAAAAGCACGAATGAGATTCGTCGTGAAGATAATTGCTTTATTTGTTCCTTGCAACTTAAAGTTTAATTTATATTGAACGTTGGCATATGTCTGTAAATAACATCAATTTTGAAAGCAGCATAACATCTAAAACTCAAGGGTATTGTTGAATTTCTCTCTCATTTTGTAGAAAAAGCCTGATTTCTTTCCAGCAGTCAACAAATTTTTGATCAGTGGACATTATTATGCGTTTTTAAGCCAATATACACTGAGTGAACTTTATCCAACATAGCATCGAATTTTCGCTTATTTAAAGCCTGTGATGTTACGAGATTGACTATTTTTGTGACTGACTAGCACCATTACATTATCAAGGGCTGAAAAATCACTTAGCACAAAAGGCTTGTTGGTGGATAAAGTAATGAATTCAAGAATCGAATGTCCTACCTCTATTAGAAATAAAATGATAAAACCTTTTTTTTTGCCCACCATATTTGGAGCACTATCAGCTGGTACTGAAAAAAAAAATCTTTTTCAATCAGCTTCTTTCTCAGCAAGCGAATTTTTAGCAACCGTACAAATATTTCTGCCCCTTGTACTTGATAGTAACGTTGTCATCACAATTAATTCTTTCTTAATGACGTTTCCCTACACAATATTGAGCAAAACCAGCTAAACGGGCAGATTTAGTGCGATCAGTACTTTCGCCAAGACATAGAGATATTATAGATACAAAGCATATGTCATTTTTCTTTTGTTGATCTGTTACATTTCTGGGCAGCTTTAAGATACAGTCGATTCTCGATAATTCGAAGCTGGAGGGACCCAATGAAAAACTTCGAATTATCAAGAGGGTAGGAAAAAACTCCCAAAATACACAGAGAGAATTTTTTTCTAACACATTTTAAATTTGGAACTATGTAACAAAACAATTGTACATATGTATAAAATTATTTTAAAGTATTTTTAAAAGTACACTATTATACAGAAGTTAAAAGTATGGTATTAAAAGATACATGCACCTGTAGTACGCACCTGTTTCTTCACAACAGAGGACCATCCTTTCTGAACGCATGTTGTAGCAAGGCTCCGCGTGAAAACGAAGATATGGACGTCTGACAACAGGTGCCCTCGGTCTATTGTCCACTTGAAGAAGGAAAGCAATAAAAGTGTCTTTCGCTTAGGAACCAGAAAACACCGAAGGGGTTGTTGACAGATGGTCACAAAAGGGGCTACGTTTCAGGGGAGAAACGCAGAGACAATACAAAGCAAAAACTTGTAAGCTCCAAACTTGTTTGCTACAGGACTGTTCATGATAGTGAGTGTTCGAATTTGTCGAGAATTTTATGAGATAACTTCGAATTATCACGTGTTGTAGTCTGGTCACAGATTTTACTTCGAAATATTGAGTGTAGCAAAACGAATTGTTTTAGTTCAAAATATCAAGAGTTTTTCTAGGGACTGAGCATATACTTCGAATTACTGAGAAGTTCGTATTATCGAGAGTCGACTATACTTTCTTTTATTGTGTTTCTATAGATAGAGAAATATCTTCGATACGCTGAATTCTTTATTATCAAAATCATCAAAAGAGAGGACGCGCATGCTAACCGGGGTACTTCAAAACTCCCTCTCTTGAAAAAATTTACTGTGCTAGCAATGATATTCGAAGTCGAGTAATTGCCGCGCTCGTATGACAATTTTTACTGATAAATTTAATATACGTCGACTGTTTATTTCCGTGTTTCACCGCGCTTGCAATCAATTCATTTTGCTCTAGTTCGCTGTTTTGACAAAATGATTTGTAATTCGTTTCAAGATGTCGTTTTAAAGACGATCTTTTACATACCACTGTTCAGAACATAAAACCCACACAGCTTTGTCGCCTTTACTAATCATGCTATATTTCTCGTCCCCCAAGTTTGAAATTCTCTGTTACACTCTCTTACTACTTACACTTTTCGTTTTTTTACGCGAACTAACCATTATATATATTAGTTAAAAACAATCTTTGATGTAACATTAGTAAAACTTAAAATACGGTTGTACAATCAAGAAATTGACTATGCTAAGAGTAGACAAACATTGCTTCATTAGCAATTGTAGTCCACGGCGTAGCTAAGGCAAGACATAACAAACGAAAGGGCTCCTTGACACTCCGAGCACCTCGATAGATCACTCGCGTTTGTTCGCGATACTTCATAGTGAACTTTGTTATCTATATATATAAAGGAGAAAAGCGACTCACTCACTGACTGACTGACTGACTAATCACGAAATCTCTGGAACTATTCAACCTACAGGCTTGAAATATGGTAGACATGTTCCTTTGATAGAGTAGACATCAGCTAAGAAGGATTTTCCGAAATTCGAAACGCAAGGGGCGTTACGGGGGGTTAAGGGCTTTAATAATAATTGTTTCCATGTTTAAACTACTTGATGTACAATCTTGAAATTGGGTAAGCGGATTCCTTTCAGAGAGTAGAGATCCGCTACAAAATGAGTTTGCTGAAAATCGACCCCCAAGTGGCGTTGCAGGGGCTTAGAGGGCGTTATAGATAATTATTTCCATTTTTAAACTATTTGACGCACTGTCTTTAAATTTGATATATATAGATTCCTTTCGTAGAATAATGATCAGTTACAAAACGGGTTTTATGAAAACAGACTTCTAAGTGGCGTTGCGGGGATTAAGGGGCGTAATAGATAAATATATCCATTTTTAAACTACTTCACCTACCTGCTTGAAAATTGGTAGGTAAGTTTCTTTCCTGGAGTAAATATCCGCTACAAAATGGGTTTTGGGAAAATTGACCCCAGGGGTGTTGCGGGGGCGGGGGTTTAAGGGGCGTTTATAAATTCTATTTTTAAGTTTTAGACGTACAGTCTTGAAACTCAGTAAGCGATTCTCTCATAGGGTAGAGATA